>QZLH01000014.1:146037-193887 GCA_003833135.1 Oehlia diaphana
ATTTTTTTTTTTTTTTTTTAAAAAAAAAAAAAAAAAAAAAAAAACTGAGCAACAATCAATTTAAGAACAATCAAATATATAAATATGGAACACACAAGAAAATAAATAAACCATCACATGTTACTATTTGCTCTCCCTAATCATTTCTCATTTAATAAGATTCATTGAAATATATATTATATATATTTATTATATGTATACTATTATACGTACATTATTATATTTAAATTTTATATCAATCTTATCTTTTTTATTGAAAAGAATTTTCCACTTAAAATAGAGAGTTAAAAATACAAATTTGGCAATACATCAAAGAAATTTATAAAAAAAAATGTTTACAGATTGCTCCGGTCCAAATATATAAAAAAAACGGACTTCATTATCCGTTCGTGTGACTGCCTTCATTTAAACTTGTCTAAAAGTGGTTTAGTAAAATATAAAATACAATATAGAATAAATTATTTATTATTAATAAAATGAATAAAAACGAAAGCTTTCAACAAGGCGCGGAATTAAATAAAAATTGTACCTTTTTAGCTAAGAATTCCCTTTATGTTCGAAAGATCAAAGGGATTACAATACGATCTACAACTTTTAAAGAATTATTCATATATGCAATAAATTGTACGTTATTTGAATAGTAATATATAGTTAATAAATGATTTTCTTTTACGTCATACCGATATTAAATTTTTTTTTTTTTAAAAAAAAAGTATACTAGCATCATCTTGCCTCTTGAATATTTTTTTAACGCCAAAAAAAACTTCCTGTTCTCTCTACCTCTTTTTTATATGTATTAGACTTCTAAATAGTATAAATAGTAAGAAAAAAAAAGAGAATATTAATAATTACTAAATAATCAAGGTACATAATATTTTCACTCCTAAATATATATTATTATTCACCAAGTTTATTAAATAATATGTATAATTAATTAATAATAAACAAATATAAAAGAAAATTACCAAATCACTATATTTAATCATGTCATCAATTCCAAAATTCAAGAGCATCAGACCCGTTATAGCGATATGTCGGGATCCATATCGAAATCTTTAAAAGAATGTCGTTATAATAAAGACTTCTTCAATTGGACTATTACAATGTCCAAACATGTATAACTAATGACTCAAGCCAATCGGACATACAGTTATCGCTATAGGTTTTGATAAACTTGCACTATTATATATAGTTAGGGAGAAAGTTAATAAAATTAGATAAGAGGGCAGATCAATATTATTTTCCCACTTATTTAAGCCTAGTCTAATTGACCATCAATTTTTATCTGATCATATTATTATCTCGCAAATAAGAACTAGATATAGATTTTTAATTAATAATATTAGATTAACTGAACATCGTAAGTACCTGATGTTATATTAAACTTCTTCCTTCGTTTAAGATAGTCGTCAAAGTGATCTTGAATATAAATTCAAATGACATACATTCGATTAATTAAAAATCAGAGAATAAATAGATATCTGTAACAATCATTTTATCTTGCATTTTTCCACACTATAAGAACGGACAATTTTTCGGAAAAAATTTAAAAGTGACGGGGAAAATAGATCCAAAGATTATAAATTTTTTGGTGTTGTGAGAAGTAAATTATCCATACTACATCATAACACATCCAATAATTAGGAAATTAACCGGTTTATTATTTTTTTTTAATATGCCACCTAACTACTAAGGTCTCATAAATACCATAATATACCCACCCATGAGTATTCAAATGTCAGGAACTCTTGAAAATTCTAGATCTAAATCGTTGATATATAAGGTTTCTTGAGTTGGTTTCATTGTACTTTCTCTATAATTTTCCTGCTACTGATTCTAGTTCTAGTTTAACTTAGGACTAAAACTCTCTTATAAAAAGGATTCTTACAAGAGCCTTGGGTAAAGGTATAAAGTTAACATTAAAGTAAATAAAAACAATTAGAAATATAAAAGCCTTACCGTAATTGTTAAATTATAAAAAGGAAAAAGTAATTATAATAAAGATATAATAAGATTACGTCAACATATTTTTTAATTTTGTTTTTTGCCTTCTTTCAAAAGAAAAAATAGTTATCCAAGTGAAAAAAAAAAATGATTATCAATCTTTCAGAAAACCATTTGATCAGCTGATAAAATTTTCGTTACACACACCAATTGTCTTGTAACTCTAAATTCTAGACGTAAATTATGTAATGGATAAAATTTTGACAAAAACTTTAGGACAAACTTCCAAATACTTTACCACTAAAGCAATATCATTATTAAAGTAATATCATGTAATTATAACGAAACAAGATTGGATTAAATTTCATAAATTGCTTTACTTACAAATCTTCAAGATGATTTTCAAATTTCGAATTCAACTACTGATTTTTTAGATAAAGACTGAAAAAAATTAGTTTACAATAACTTTATACTTATTTATTTTTACAAAATATCTGAACTTTTACTTTCATTGCTCATAATCAACATCTGACGCGCACGTCAGTTATCATCTGGCACAAATCGCTCATATGAAGTAAGTAATCATGTAATGTTAAATTGTTGGAAATATGACATTTTAAGTTATTAGTGTTACTATTATTTTAAATTATTTAGAGATATTCTAAATGCTAATAACACTATCCTTTTAAACTCTATAATATTTTTTTTTTCTAGCAGCAATTTCAGCCACCCAACGAACCAGTCTGTAGCGATGATACACATCACCGACGGAAAAATTGCTATATAGTATATCTTTAATAGTTACTTTATGATGTCTTCAATTTTCTATTGATGTTGTTCATATTGTTATTTCAACCTGCAATTCTCTTGTAGCTTTTATTGTTGATAATATCGTTTCTGTTGCTGCTAGTCAAGTTCGAGCTAAGTTGAATCAGTACCGAACCGGACCGATAGGCTCGACTAGTTACGGTCCGGATCGGGTTGACTTGGCCCTTTAAGTTGATGGAGTAGTTAAACCGATGGATTCGATAGTAACGACTCCATTGGTTTGACTTGTAGTTCACTTGAACGTGGACGATTATCTTATTTTTCGCTATACCCTTTATCGGCTTCCTGCGGGGTATAGAGTGTTCCCTGAATAGGAAAAATATAGGATTTTTCTTTGTTAACGGTAAATCGGACGGTCGAAGGTACACTAGTTGCAACTGCTGTTAAATAATGAAAAAGGTCATAAGAACAATTAATAAACTATTAATATTAAATTTAAATAACATATTATCATGAGGAATTAAAATAGATAATTAAAAAGTATTACAATGATGCGTTTTCATGTTTTTTTTTCGTAAACGTAACAGATTCACAGGATGTAATTGTTATCGGACAATATAATTATTCAATCTGTAATTAATTATTATTAAAAGGTTAATGTAATCGATTAATTAACGATTAATCGGGTTAGAAATCATAATTCTGGTCAAACTGAAATCTCGGATCACGTGTTCCCAAACCAATTTGAAACCCATGATCCGGATAAAATCGGAAGCACTACACGGAATTTGAATTCATTATAAATTGGAGATGTTTATATATAATAAACTTATAACATTATTTAAAGAGGAAATTTATTCATAAAAAAAAAAAATCTCAATAAAAAATAATTGTTACATATTAATTTCTCGATTAATTGTAACGTTTGACGAATTATTCTATTTTTATAATATTGTATATTGTAGTAGTAAGGTTTGCGAAAGTGAGATTTATGAAACGAGATTTTGAAAATAAAAAAAAAAAAAATACGTACAATAATTCGATTTGATAATGCACGTAATTTCACATGACTTTTGATTTACAAAAAATATTGTAAAAAAAAATTGTATGCAAAAAAGTTTGTAAAATTAAAAACCTTTGTTACATCGCATAAACTTAAATTCTTGATATTATCTTTGTTATACTTTCATTATGAATATTTCAATGATAATATAAAAAAAAAAAGTAGCAATTTTTTTAAAAAAAAGTATGTTGTTATTTATCACTCTTATTAACAATATTACAAACAAAATAAAAAAGGGGTAAAAAATGGTATATACACTATATTTTCAAAAGCGAACGAATTTTAACTACATAAAATTTCGGAAGTTATGTATAAAAAGTACGAAATAATAAATTAATCCAATGAAATAAGGTTATTATTATTTAGATTTTCGGTTTTACTATACATAATAGTATAGAACAAAATCGTCGATTCGAAGTTATTCATATCGATATTATTCGAAGTAATTTACCGGTAATACTTTCATCAGGCTATAATTGGGAATTATAAATGTCATATTTGTTTTTTAGTAATTAAAAAACTTATATTAAATCTTAAATTAAGGAAGATAATTAAATAATTTTAGACATAATTTTAAAATTTTTTTTTTTTTTTTTTTGAATAGATTTTAATGTAAACCAAGAGAATTTATAGAGTCGATAACATGTACAAACTGTGGTTATTAATGGTTTTGGTTTCTTTATTATCAATATCCTTATTTTTTTTTTTCTCTTTTTTTCTTTAAAAAAAAAAAAAAAAAAAAAAATTAATTTTTTTTTTTTTTTTTTTTTTTTTTTTTTTTTTTTAAAAAAAAAAAAAAAAAAAGAAATTAGCTGCTTTTCGTTAATATGAATTAATTAGCTGCCATTCATTAACATTGACATGAATGAATTAGCTGCCATTCATTAATATGAATGAAAAGCGCCGTGTAAAAAAAATCTCTAAAAAAAAAAAAAAAAACTTTATCGCATTTGAACACGCCAACGATTCCGAAATGCATTTAGGGCATATGATTCATGCGAATTTTAATAAGATGACCTCTTTTTCTTGGTTTCTTGGGCTGAACGGATGTACCGAACTTTTTTTTTTTATCTAAAAAGGGTAAAATTAAAACAGTGGAACTTTGTCATTTATGCATTAAAATTAAGAGAAACTGGAAAAAAAACCAGTTTATCAATATAATCATATGATCAACATCGGTTAATAAAGATAATCACAAACCTGATAAGGTGGTATTATGTTTTCATCGGATCTAGTATTGTAATTGGTCATCATGAATTTATGGTTTACAATGACGATAATGTTCATACTCAATTGGTTGGTACATATTTAAAAGTTCAACGGAATATCGAAAAAGTCTCCAGCCGATATCGAATTTAGTAATTGATTAAATTTAATAGAAATTATTATTTCTAGTTAGAATATATGTGTAATGGAGACTTTGAAATAATATTCATATTATGCTCTTCCGAGCTCTGCATAAAAGACACGATGCAGAAATCAATATCCTTCTTTTTTTGGATAATTCCAGCTGAAATTATTTCGTATTTTTGTTATCGTCGTCATTCATTTTATTGTAGGAAGGGAAGAACGAAAAAAAAATATTAAATATTTCTTCTTTTCAATTCTTTAATATTATAAAAGGAAGGTTACAAAACAATGTCTAAAATTTTTAATAAAAGAATTTAAATTATAGATTGAAATTATCAGCCCCGAATATATTTATTTAAATACTTTCATTTAAACTTAATCTTAGATTATAGAAGGGTTCATTATCAATTACGATGCAATGAATAAAAAATTTTGACCATTTCTCTCTAATAGTGAGTTCATTGATGAATATTTTAGAGAATAGATTTTGGATTTCAATATTGTTCTTTTAATATTCTCAACACATATATGTTGCCAATGGCTTGAGACACTACAATTTTCTCACAAATTTCAATCCGCATAAAGACTTTATTAACTGAATAATTATAAGAATGACATCGGAGATTTTCATTGGAAAGAGGAACAGCATTTATCTCAATATCGGGAGTATTAAGTTTTATCAGCCTTCATTCCTTATTTATTGAATGACACAAATTTCCAATATTATTGATTATTTAAAAATATGTTATTGCGATGGAGGATATTCCAAAACTACTTAATAATTTCATTGATATATAATAGTACTAAGAAATTTACGAAAGCAAAACGTATAGCATAGAAAAGAATAGTATGTAAAAAAGAGTTTTAGGGCAAGCATAGGTATAGCAGCCATTATTTTTATTTATAATTTATATGCGTTTACGGTAAAAGAAAACAAACGAAACTAAAAATAAAGCTAAATAGTCTCCTAAGAAGTTATCAAAAAAAATATAAAAATTACAAACACTCCCTAGATTGTTCAATCAGAAGCACCGTTTAAAATGTGTTTTAGGATTATTAAACACGCGCGCTATTACTAATAACATAGCAAAAAAATGTTGAATTGTAGAGGTAGTAATTTTTTAATGTTAATCCTTTATCCACTTACACTGTTACTTCTTTAAGAGGATAAATACTAATGCTCAAAAAAAAAAAAAAATGAAATTAACATATTAATTAATAAGAAATAAATATTTATATAACTAATTTTTAACTCAAATTCTAACCTTTAGTCAGCATTTCAAATCTAATTGTTCTTGTGTTTGGTTCCAAGTTCTTGATTAAAATTTCTAGTTCAGTTCCCGACATAGTATGTGATTTTATTAGTTTTTGATGAATTTGGAAATTCTTCAAACTCTGGTTTCTATGGCTGCTCTTTGAAAATATCGGGTCGTTCTAAATTTCATACTTATACTCCGTGTTGATACTTTGGTAAATAAACACTTCCTTAGAAAGTTGCTCCGCAACTGTAGAAGTTCCTTCTTTAACTATAACACTGGTCCTTCGGGCATTTAATTTTACCAACACAGCTTAAACTAACTACACACAAGTGATTCCGGTTTCTTCGGAGTTTGGACTGCTATTGATACAACAAATAGTTTAATATCACTGTATATTATTACGGAAGAGAATATTGTGGTTGGGCGACCCGCTAAAACGGGTTTCGCAGAAGACCAGCTAAACCGAAAGTATTACTTAATAATAATCAGTTTGAAGCAAAATCAACAAAAATTTACTGAATCGAAAATTAATGTCGATAGAAAGTTGCTGAGAAAGAGGAACTAAAGAAGTATTGACAGAATTGACAGATGGTTGAGTTTGAACCTAACTAGATGAAAAAATTAACAAGATCGAAATTATGGTAAATAGACCTTCCGAACTATGAAGAAATATTACATATTCGCTTTGAAATTTTCGTAGTTAGTAAAAAGCAGATTGCTTTAACAATTAAATCTAAAGAAGTTTACAAAGCAATAAAAAGTCACGTGAGTGTGCTGCAGATTGTCTGTGGATGGAAGTTAGAAATTAAGAATAAAATATGCGGGTAATAAACATAAACATTGAAAGTGGCTTATGCAGTTATTAAATTGTAACACATATAACAAAGTTAGATAGATGAGTCGGGACGTAAAATTATTTCATAATTATGCAATTATTAGGTAACACAACCCGTTTTACATCTATTTCATCGGATGGTCCGGATGGTCCGCGAAATTTAGAGATCTGCAGGAACGTCATACAGACTTTTCATAAAATAAATTTAAAAATTTTCTTCTATTCACCAATCATCATTTTTTAGCATATAGCTCATCTCTACTAGTTGTTTTGTTCATTGTTAACGCTTTCATTTTACTAGAGAACGGAACCAGTTGTGACTTGTGAACCGGAACAAACTTGAGATTTTATTGGCTGAAGATCACGTGAGTTGATAGAGACACCCGTGACCATAAATTTTCACGCTCTGGACAATTCTAGGAATAATCAAAGAAACGAACTTGCTCTATGATGGGTGAGTGGCACGTTCACGTATAATCATCGTACATTATTATTATGAAGTAACATGTTCCTTTTCTTTACAAATTATTTTCCACAGGATTTAATAGAGCTTTTCACCGGATTATCCTATGAATAATTTAGGATAATCCATTTAGAAATTTTAAGTTCCGGATATACTGTCAAAATAAGGGTATCGGTGATCAGAATAATTATCCAAGAACCGAGCTGATTATGAAATTATTAGGATAATCCGAATTATTACCCATTTCAAGAGTTTTAGATTCGTTCAAAATAACAGGATATAAATCCGGATAAATAGGATAGGATAAATCTTAATATTCAAGGAAAACTCTATTTAGGAAAATTGATTCCCTCGCCCTCAGATTTACCTGACACTTTTGGCCTACATTAATATTTATGCTGGTAAAAAGTGACGAAAAAACTTCCTGTCGGTCGTCGAGTGAATAACCATATTTTTTATCATAATTATTATTTTTAATATTGAATAAAATTTTATGTTTAAAATCATGAATTCAATAAAAAATTATTATCCCGTTCGTCAATCATATTATTGGAAAAGAAACAAATATAAAACAATAACATACAGTCAACTCTCTCTAAGCGCACCCTCTATAAGTACACTCCACCTGTAAGTACACTCCCAAGCTCAGTCCCGAACTTGGGACTTAGTAGTTAAGTGCACCCTTTTTATTAACACCGTGCAGTAAATTTTCTGAATCATACATATTAAAGTATATTCCCTAAATGCACACACGTGATTTCAACTCTTGGTCCACCAATAAATTTTATAAAATAAAGTGGAACATGATTTTTGTTAATAAACGGCACGCAATTTTTGCTGTGCAAATACGGTTTTATCCCAATATCTCACTGCAGTTTGTGACGTTAAAACAGCATATAATATAATAACAGATAAACAATAATAAAGTATAATTTTTTTATATATCACATGAAATTTTATAAAATTATATAAGTGCACACCCTCTATAAGTGCACGTTCATGTCTAGTCCTAAGGGGGGTGCACTTAGAGTGAGTTGACTGTATATGGAAATATTCTTATTAACTAAAAGTAAATCCAATTTGTTTGGTCAATTTCGCTCCAACTAATGTTGATTCCCAAGTAAAAAAAGTAGTAAGTAACTTATCTAACTTATCTAGAATTCCGAAATATATGATAAATATTCGTTCATTCTTTTATTAAATATAAATATTTTTTAAATAACCTTTTTATCAACTAAGTGTAAAACATGAATTGCATAATGGCGGTAATACAAGTTTAACAACTCAGTTGAATGTTAATAAAAATGGAAATACCTATATGATTATCCGCAAACTCGGACTCTACCATTATATTTATCCTGGTAAATTCAGTTTAAAATCAACCAAGATCTTGGATCTGTGATATCTGCCTAAATTCTTTTTGCAAAAATTTCGGTTTCATCATTGACTAAACTATATAGTAATAATTTTTAATTTAATTTTAGTTATATAAAATGGGGAAATTAAATTTTGTGGGTGATGCATTTATGCACCCCCAGTATACAAATTTATTTGTCAGATATTTGTGATCATCACGTGATTTATCCAAACTTTTTACCTACGATCACGTTTTAATAAGCTTTTATAAGCTCCATTTTTCTTTCTCACGCTCTCCTTATTTTTTTTTCTCTCATTTATTATTTACGGCTAAAAGTTGCTTGTCGAAATTATGTGAATTTCGTCATGTCGAAATTGTCGAAATTATTTTTCTATTCGTCATTTGCATTTTGGTCAATTTTAACAGTAGAATAATTTCGCCATGTCAAATGTCAAAAATGTCAAAATTACCTTTACCATTTCGGCAATGATCTTTTTATTTTCGGCAAGCAGCTTTATTTACGGCTTTAACAATGTCAATGAATGATATTGAATCTATGTCCAGTGATAGCCTAATAGTGACCTTTTACTGAAGAATTTCTTGAGAATATTCCAGATGACAGTGACTTAAGTGATAATGAAGTCTGCTTTGATAATACTGCGGAAACAAATACAAATTTAACATTAGAAGTTTGCTGACCAGCCTAAGAATATGAATAACCTATCAAATTTTGATCAGGAAAATGTTAGAAATCCTGTGATAAGACATCCAAAGGGAAGACCGCCAGGAAATACCAGATTTAAAGACCTTTAGAAATTTCAAATGACTCTAATAAAATCACTAATGGGCGGACTCAAAATAAATGTAGTTATTTTAATAATCATACTACTTGTCCATCAAATCCTGTCAAAAGAAAAAAAAAGAATATTAGGATTAGGGTTAGGGAGTTGGTTTATGGTTAGGAGTTTCAGTGCTAAAATTGTTGTGCGGAATGCTCGCTTCGAGCATGGTGCGGACAATATAATTTTATATATGTGTTCAAATCTGCCCTCATATTTTTATTTGGATGTGCATCTGCGCACATAAAATCATAAATTTTGTGGCTAAATGTGCGTATATAGTCATCAGCTCACTTAATTATGGTATAAATGTGCTAGTACCGCACATAATTTTGAGTTTGAATTTTACACCCTGAGGAGTTGGCTTCATTACTTAGGGTTGGGACAGGGATGGTTGGTTTAGGGAAAAAAAATACTAATTCTAATTTTTCTTTTTTAATTATGTAGGATTTTGCATTGACTTAGGGTTACGTATTAGCTTCGGGTCTAGGAGTTGGCTTAAGTTTAGACATTGGCTTATAATATTAACGGATTCAGGAAAAATATGAGTATTTACCTTTCACTTTTATTTATATAGGATTGTTAATTGACATTTATGACGAAAAATTGCTAACTTATCATTGTTTTAATTATAGATACCCCATAAAAAATTTTATCCGTTATTTCTGTAAAAGACTCCGTAAAAATGAGCCTTTCACGGATCTATTCACGGAAAAGGTAAATAATTCTATAAATTTCATGATATAAGGTCATTAATTCCGGAAATATGAGCCTTTTTCGGAAAAAAAGATGGAGAATAAAAAACGGATCAACTTTTTTTACAAGGATATTGTAGACGTATTATTTAAAGTTTCATTTTTATAAGTAATTTTATTATTATTAGGGATGCGTAAAAAAAAAAATATGTGCAAATCAGGTAAATTCATATAATGCATAAAATTGTAAATTTTTTATGACATAAAAATTTACAATTTTATGCACCCTTGCCAAAATTTATGCAGGTAAAAAATATTAAAAATCCATGGAAATTTTATGGAATATTGAATTTCGGCATTTTCGTCTTTTAATTTTAAATTTTTTAAATTCTAAACTATTTCGGTAAGAAAAAATAATTTTTATAAAAACTTACGGCCCCCGCATTACTAAATATTTCTGTTTCGTCAAAATGACTAAATATTTCGATTTCGCCCAGCATCATTATCTTGGATAATTAAATACGAGTAAAAGATATTGACCAAAGCTACGAAGAATTAAATAAAAATCAAAAAAAAAAGGAGAATTTAGGACTATATCCGTATATTATATCATTTTATTTATAAAATAAATATGTTTATTAAAATTCTAAAGTTATACACCGAGGCTTTACTATTAATAAACAATCAAAACAACGTATAAAGAATCAAAATATAATAATAAATAATAAATAATAAA
Source organism: Oehlia diaphana (assembly GCA_003833135.1). NCBI lineage: Eukaryota > Fungi > Glomeromycota > Glomeromycetes > Glomerales > Glomeraceae > Oehlia > Oehlia diaphana. The sequence continues at coordinate 157,347 of QZLH01000014.1, forward strand.
TAATAACGTAATAAAAAGTGAAAGAAATAAACAATTACAGTAAATAACTTTAATAACTTATAACTTATGAACTATTGTTTCCTAATTAAAAATGCTTTGTTTTTATGTCCTTAATTGTCATTAATTAAATAATTTTTACATATGTCAGTTGATCGTCAACAATAACAATAATTACAACAATAACCACATATTTTGATCATTCACCGCAGTACAGGGCTAAACTACATAAAACCCATAATCCTGAGTTTGCGTATCAATTATTAAATTATTACAATTATTACACACAGTTAGACAAAATATCAAAATAATGTCACAACTAATCGAAGATTGTCTCATAATTATTTTCAATGAATTGATAGAGGAACCATCATCTCTATATTCATGTATTTTGGTAAATAGATTCTGGTGTCGTATAGCTATGCCAATATTATGGAAAGATCCTTTTGAATTTGATATTGGTGACGAGGATTCACTTTCTCATCATAGACTTTATAATTTAATAATTTCATTATTACCAACATCTTCAAAAAAACTTTTATTGGATGAAGATATTGTATCACCTATACAAGAATTTTCAAACCAATCATTATTCAATTACATTAGCTTTTCATCACAAGTTCCACCAAATTTCATTAATAATATGATAAATAAGTTAATTAAAAAAGAAGATGGGTTTGATAAATATAAAGTAAAAAATAAAAAAAATCTATTGGAACAAGAAATTTATAAATTATTTATAAATAATTGTAAGGACATCAAACATTTTAATTGGCAAACAACACAACCTTTATCTCAATTTCAAGGAGCATCAACATGTTTTTCTCAACTTTGTTCCTTAACAATCTATCTACAATTGATTAATCCGAAAGAATTATTTACAATGACACAATTTTGTCAAAATATTGAAGAATTATCAATATCTGGTTATTGTAATATCATTCCAGAAGGATTAATTTGGTTTATTGATACTCAAAAGTATTTACGATCGTTAAGTTTATATTTTAAAGGTGTTAAAATACAATGTTTACAATTAAGTGAAGTAATCGAAAGAAAAGCTTCTACACTAAAAAAACTTAGTATAGGACCAAATATTATATTACTCTCACCCAAATTTCTTCCATCATTAATTAAATTAGAATATTTAGAACTTAACGAACAAACATATAAAACCGAAAGTATAGAAATGTGTGAATGGAAGAAACATTTATTAATATCATCTTTTCCAAATCTTCAATACCTTAAAATCGCAATTTTAGCATCTTGTGAATATCATGCGTTAATCGAAAAATCTATTGGAAATATTTTAGAAATTAATATACTTCATACATTTGATCAAAATCGAGAATATACCAATAAATTAATTAAAGCGATCGCTGAAAAGTGTCCAAAGATAGAAAACTTAACTATTAACGCTGAACTTGAGAATTTAGATGGAATAAAAGAAATTCTATTAAATTGTACACAATTAAAAATGATAAATCTTTCAACAGATAACAAAGAACAAAATAATTGTGATAAATTATTAGAAATTTTAACAAATTATTCACCAAAAACTTTATATGAATTTTCTTTTAATGAAAATTGGAAATTTTCAATTGAAGGGTTGGAAATATTTTTTAAAAATTGGAGAAATAAGAAACCACTCGCATTTACTATGAAATTTATTGGTGACATAGATAAGGAATATAAAAGGATTGTTGAAAAATATTATGAAGAAGGAATAATCAAAGAAAATTTACTAGACGAGGATGTTCCATTCGTACAACAATAATTATAAATTGTCTGATAATCTGGCATATCGCCAAACTTTGCATTTGTTTACTTAATTGCGTTAATAACGTATTTCTAAATAAAAACCTGTCAAAATATGAAAATAAATCTATTATTAATCATGTTTATCTTTTGCTTTTATGACCCGATTATGGATCAAAAACCTATGTATTGATCAACAGATCATATGAATACTATGAATACCGTTACACGCCTTTAGCAAAATAAATTTAGGGACTGATAAAGAAAAAAATTATTTTTTAAATTCCTATCTTTTTTTTTTCTCTTTCGTTTTACGAATATAATAATGTCACGTCTAATCTCAGATTGTCTTATAATTATTTTTAATGATTTGAGAGAGAAAGCATCTCTATATTCATGTGTTTTGGTAAATAGATACTGGTGTCGTATAGCTATGCCAATATTATGGAAAGTTCCTTTCAAATTTGATATTGGTAACTGGGATTCACTTTCTAATCGTAAACTTTATAACTTAATATTTTATTTATTACCAAAAATTTCAAAAAAACTTTTATTGGATAATAATATTGAATTACCTACTATACAAGAATTTTCAAACCAACCATTCTTCAACTATATTAGCTTTTCATCACAAGTTCCATCAAATTTTATTGATAATATGATAAATCAGTTAATTAAGAAAGAAGATGGATTTAATAAATATAAAGAAACGGGTAAAAAATATTTGTTGGAACAAGAAATTTATAAATTATTTATAAATAATTGTAAGGACATAAATTATTTTAATTGGCAAACAACACAACCTTTGTCTCAATTTCATGGAGCATCAACCTGTTTTTCTCAACTTCGTTCCTTAATAATTGATCTTAAATTTGTTACTTCAAGAGAATTATTTGCAATGTCGCAAATTTGTCAAAATATTGAGGAATTATCCATATTTGAATGCTATGACGATATTCCAGGATTAATTTGGTTCATTGATACCCAAAAAATTTTACGATCTTTATATTTACATTTTAAAAGTAATGAAAAACAATGTTTAGGATTAAGCGAAGTAATTGAAAGAAAAGCTAGTACATTAAGAAAATTTTCTATAGAACCATGTATCATTTCACTCTCACCTAAATTTCTTCCATCGTTAATAAATTTACAACATTTAGAACTTAAAAATTATAGTGCATTTGATGTGATGGATATATTTAGGGAAAGTGAATGGGAAGGATCTTTATCTCTTGCATCTTTTCCGAATCTTCAATATCTTGAAACAGAATTTTTACCATTCTCCAAAGAATGTGATTTGATTGAAAAATCAAATGGAAACATTTTAGACATTGATATATGCCGAATGTGTAATCAAGATCCTAATTATACAAAAAAATTAATTAAAGCAATTTCTACAAATTGTCCAAATATTGAAAGATTAATCATTGAAGTTGAACTTGAAGATTTACATGGAATAAAAGAAATTTTGAAAAATTGTTCGCGGTTAATAAAGTTGAATTTATCAATAAATAATGAGGATGAACTCGAATGTGATGAAATATTAAAAATTATAGTTAAATTTTCCCCAGAAACTTTACACGAAATCACTTTTTGTGCAAATTTTATTTTTACTCTTGATGGTCTGATAGATTTTTTTGAGAATTGGAAAGGTAGAAAACCACTCATTTTTTATAAACATACTAATGAGGAAAAATATTTTACAGATGATTTTAAAATGATCATAAAAAAATATATTAATGAAGGAGTGATTAAAAAAAACACAGTTTCTTTTAATTTGATGTAACTATAAATAAAATAATATATACAGTATATTATATATAAATACTTTTTTCTTTTAACGTGTTTAAAAAAAAAAATAAAATGGCTGAACAATATCTTGTCAAACTTGACTATCTCAAAGCGCCAACTTAAGGTAAAAAAAAAAAATTCCGAACTCTTAACAAATTTAGTGAAAAAAAAATTATTCCGTGTTTTTTTTTCCATAAATGCAAACTCTATAATTATTATAAATGTAAAAAAAAAAAAATCGGTTGTGATATATTGAACATATCACATAGACATAATGACAAAATATCAAGGTTTTACAATTAGTACGAAAACAACGTACAATAAAAATCCAACAACATATAGAAAATATGGCAAAATCTGTAACATATCTAACATGAGTCATTGCATCTCTGACATATTTTTTGTACGATTAATTAAACGGTTTAAACAAAGATGAAAAAGATATTTATATCGAAATAAAATGCCAGAATAAATCAATCTCTCGCCCACCTGCATAATCAAAGATCAAAAATCCTTGTTAAAAAATGCCAAATAATAACTTTTCAGCCTTTAATCTTCTTTCACTTCAAAGATATTACGAATGATTAATAAATGTACTACTTTAGCCGAGCATGTAAGAATCAGCACTTGATTTTGACGGTATACTTATGTGGTAAGTGGTAACCATGTAAGAAAATTCTTTCAGCATGCATCTTGTGATGACCGCTTGAAAAAAAATGAATGTATATATTTAACATTACTAAAATAAAAAGTTGCAATAGCACTTACATTTTGCATGATATTACCTTATAAAATTTATGTTTTTACATTACAGCATCTATCATCAGCACTATAAAAAAAATTTCGTTAAAATTTTTTTTATAGTACAGGTTTAATAAATTTATAATTCAGTGAAAAAAATAATTCAGAAAAGGAAATGTTAATTAAATCATATTTGTAATTAGTTCTATTATAAGTAAATAATGGAATTACTTTGAAATTTATAAATGCATTTATTTAAAATTTCAAAACTATAAACTACAGCATATAGTTTCAATTGTTAAAAAATCGTCGTATCACTACTACAATATGTCAATGATGAAAAAGGCAAAAGTTCAACTCCGCCTTTGTTTTATTGCACAAAGAATTATTAACTTTCCTGCAAAATTACACAGAATCACGAGATAAATGCATTGATCACGTGAATGCACGAAAAGGACGTCAAAGAATTTTCAAAAATTGCAATGTGTATTATTCTTTTAAACTTAAATTTATATTTTATTATTTATGCTATATTTCTAAAACAATTAATATCGTTTTCTTATTATTATAAAGTGGATGATGAACTAAATAATTCCTAATATAGCATAATTGATAACTTCGTATAATAGGGAGTTCCTATTTCATAATTAAAAATTAAAATGAATTATGCTTACAATTTATCAATGGTAAAAAAAAAAAAAAATAATTAATTATACATCTGAGAAGTACGTTATTACACTCATACATATTAACGAAAAAAAATTTTTTATAAGAAAAATTTTTTGAAAATATTTCATGAGAAGAAAATTTGATACGATGGTAATTGAGAAGGAAAAAAAATCGTGGAAAAGAGAATCAAATCATATGCATTACTTAAAAAGTCTGAAACAAGTGCGAGAAGGAATTTAGTTAACCAATGAAATAAAGTTGTTTGACGCATAATAACTCGATTCTCTTTTCAGGTAATCAGGAGTGGGGTGCCACGGTCGGTAATGGTTTGCTTCACTTGGGCCTTGCGATGATACGAAATATCAGAAGTCCACGTCCGATAACACTGTTATTTCTGGGATTTCATCGATTAGCATAGTTTAAGACGTCCGAATATAGTATCGAGGCCCATAATTGGGAAGAGAAAAACCAACTTAAGATGTTGGTTTATTAAATATTAAAAAGTATTATTACTTTTTGACAAAATTAATATATGAAGTGAACGTATATTTTGATAAAAGATGAATTTATATAATTTATATATGAAATAGTTTTTTTTTCCGCATGCATAATGATATAATAATAGTAAATTGTATTTCGGATACACTTTAAATTTAGAAATTTCACGCGGAAATATCTCCGAGAAAATTTCTAAACATATGATTTATTCAATGGCTGAAGAAAGTAAATACTCTTTTCATAAAAGAAATATTTTGATACAACGGAGAAAATTTATTATCTCCGGACTTTCCGGACTTTCTAAATTTTACTTTTATGATCATCGTTTGTTATAATTTTTAATAAAATTTCTTTGATCTTTATTTTTTTTTTTCGCTTTATACGATTTTATATGATATGTATTAAAAAGGAATCCATATTTTAAACATTGACAACAAAGTTTCAGCTGTAGCATTGGCTGAACTACGTAATTTTATTGTTCTTTGAATATAATCCCAAAAAGGATAGATTATGAAAAGTGTTTTGTTGATCTTTCTTTTTCTTTTAAGTTTCCAATTAAATTTATATAAATAAAAACAATATAAACTTTAGAAAAACTTAAAATGATAATAATTATATTGATTTGAAATGTATTATTTTAATCATGTATATAGAATGGCGATAGAAAATCTGTTATCACCGAAATCTATGTACAGACGTTTTATTTCATTACACGTGGTCTAAACAGATCAATAATTTCTTCTTTTTTTTTAAAAAAAAAAAAAAAAAAGAAAAAAGGGAAAAAAAAAAAAAAAAAAACTATAAATAGTAAATTTTGTAATAAAGGTACAGCCCGCGCAAAAACATTTGGTATTTAATTACTTGCATGAAAGCGAAATAAATATTGTTGTAGATCATGATAAAAAATAGCTATTTATGAATGAAAAAAGCTCAGCCTTACTGTAAATAAATTCAAAATAATACTTAATGAATTTTGATATATTTATTATACGACGCAACTTAGGCAACTCAATAACTCATACAAGATTATATAATACGTTATATAGAAAATTTTTTTAAATCTCATGATAAAAAATTAATGATACATTTGGATTTTTGGTAATTTTGGCAGAAATATTTTTTTATTATAAAAAAGAAAAAAAGAAGAAAATAATTCATGATTCCTTTTCATAAAGTTCTCTAGATATTCGAGGCAAAGATTGAGCACAAAGAAAAAAAATTGCTTCTGAATAATAGATAAATTTGAATGATCGAAACATCGGACAAAGGGGTAAAATTGTTTCCGGTCATGTTAATCATGTCATCATGTGATTAATCAGCTCATTGTGATGTGACATTAAAAATTCCTTTCGTCTGAATCTGATACATTCAATATACTAAATGGAACCGTAATTAAATCGTTATTTACAAAATAGTTTGAGAATATCAAAATTAGATTTTTAGTTATTAATTTATTAAGATAATTTAGACACACGCATAGCGTGCATAACATCTGATATTTAATAGTTCAGCTGTCAAGTACCAGTTAAAACATCTCGGCTTTTAGCTGCAGCTAAATATGCAATCACGCGAATTACTCGTGAAAATTACGTTTATAATTAACTTGACATGTACTAGAATTATTTTTATTTACCGCATAACAAATAACGCATTAAACAGCAGTAAAACCTTTAATCTCGCATGCATAATCTTAGTTTGAAAATTGAAATTAAACTGCCCATTTTTTTCAGTTATCCTAGAATTTTTTTTTTGATTTTTTAAGGTTAAAACTAAGTTCATCGAGTTATAAACAAATTTTGTAGAATATTGTGAATTTATGAAGTTTTATTCGATATCACCACTTTTCTTTGCATATCACACATAATTTCATATGGGATTGCAAAACCCTTGTAGACTTTTATATTTAGAATTAGTTTTCTTAGAATAACTTACATATTATCTAAGAAAAAATTTAAATTATAAGAAGCGCATTATTAAAGAGAAACTATATCGGTTATAATTCCCCCCGTTTATAAAATAAATTACTTACTAAAAGAAATTACATAAAACATTTAAATAATTAAAGGGTTTTTTGTTATTATGATTTTAAAATTAAATGACGTACTTTGTTTCCTTTGTTTACCTAGTTCTTGCAAAATGGCTGAAACTAAATCTTTTTTTGTGTGTTACTACTGTCTACGTATGTAATTTCTTTGTCAAGTGTTTCAAAAAGAATTTATAGAGGTAAACACCTCTAAATACTTATAAAAGAAGCGAGAGAAACTGAACGGACTTTAGAAAAATCAAAAAAAAAATCAAAAAAAAATGTAAATCTTGATCAAGATTTAAAAACATCTAAAAAAAAACTTAAGAAAAACTTTAAGATCTAAGTTATGCGCAAAGAATCATCAAAACATACGATCAACGAATTTTTCGTTCTTACATATAATAGATTTGATTACATTTAAAAGTTTTTTAACCGCGTTAAAACTTTTGAAACGTTCTGTAATCAAGAGTAAGAAGGAATAAATTAACCCAATGAAATAATGTTATTACCACATAATTCAATTTCGCTTTTTATATTATAATTCGTCGATTTGTTTTCGATCTCATATATTCGAATTAATTCTCCGGTCTTTCATTGCGATGAAACGAAATATCGCAAAAGTCTACATCTGCTTACACTTTTATTTCTGGGAATTTTTTCTTCGATTAACATAGCTTAAACGTTGATTATTTTATAGTGACCCATAATTGGGAAAGAAAAAAATCAAAGACACAAATTGTCATATAAGTTTCAAGCGCATACATTTGCGCCGTGGTAGCTTAACCACTCTAATTATGATATTATAACATAAATTTTACTTTTAAAAATTAAGACACATATGTACCGTATATTTTAGTTTTATTATAATTAGTATTTTAAATAAAAATAAATTTTCAACTTTTGATAATTTTCCGATATTATTTTGTGCATATGATATACTAATAAAATCACTGGTCGAAAAGTGGCATAGAAATTAAATGGATGATCTTTTTCTTGACCTAATAATTTTGACGTATTGACTATGGAAACCTTGGTGTACGTGATTGGAAACTTGTCCAATTTACATAAAAATTTCCATAATATTTCCACAACCCTATAAAAAATTTTTTAGAAATTGATCACATGTCGGAGTTTTTTTTTTTTTTGGAATGAAAACTAGAAAAATGATCATTTATCCTCAGAAAATTTTTTATAGGGCAAAAACTGGAAACTTCATTAAAATCTGGCGTACATCACCAAATTTTAATAGTATAAATTTCATGTAAACCATATCTCTTCGACCTGTGAATATTTTCTGATTTAATGTCGGGTGGCGTATTTTCTGTTTTAAGAAAAATTAAATTAAAATTTAATCATGCAATTACAGGGTTACCCTGGTCTAATTGATATTATCGCCGTTTTCAGAAATATGTGTAAAAAAACGGATTTTCAAAATTTTGCGAAACTTAGCGATTTTTCTGAATAATTATATAGAAAAAGGACAATTACTAAAGAAATTGAAGCGAAACTTAAAAAACTTTAAATACTTACATGAGTTTCCTTATAAGCAAAGATTTAATGTTTTCGTAAAAACAATAATTTTTTACAAGGAAATTTACTTAAATATCTCGAATTTTTTGAGTTTCGTTTTAATTTCCTCAATAACTGCCAAGTTTCGCAAAATTTTGAAAATCCGTTTTTTTACACATATTTCTGAAAACGGCGATAATTCATGTGATAATTATTTTTAACACTTAGTTGTTCTATACGTACCTATTGCTCGTGATATAATTTTTAAACCAATTTACTATTTTCAATCATTGCTGATCAAAATAAAGTAATTATATGTTAAACGAAGAACTTTATTCATATGCTACGCATGATTGGCCAATTTACAAAAATTACTTACCTTAATTTTAAGTGCACGCAGAATCTACTATTTTTTTTAGAATATTCTATTTTATAAATTATGCAGAATTTTTTTTTTTGTTTTTTATCTTTTATATGTGCTTTGTTCATAATTATCTTAAGTTTAACGAAAGACGTAACGTGGTTTATTTTCAGCCAATCATTCGTATCATTCGTATTATATTATATTGATGCATGGATTTTTTTTTTTAAAATTTTCACAATTTTCATGTGATTTTTTTAAAAAAAAAAAATATTTTTTTTACGAACTTCGAATCCCAAGAGAATAACTTAATTTTTCCAAAACTTTAATTTTATTAATATAATCTATTTATTTTTATTTTATTTGTTTAAAAAAAATCAGGTGAATAAGAAGAAAAAGAAGAAAGAAGGAATTACTATTATTAGCTTCGCAGAACATATTGCAAAAGAAACTTAATTTGTACCATTTAAAAGAAAAGAAGAAAGGATAAAAAAACGTATTGTTGTTATGTGTCGATCATAGTAAATATTTACCATTTAATTTTTTTTTTTTTTTTTCTGTTACAATATTACAATATTTCGAATATATCAAGTAAATCGATGAAAAAAAAATTAAATAAATAAATAAATAAATAAAATAAAAACAAGTAGCTCGATATTATCGCGTCTTTTTTTTTCGCGACACAATCAAACATGAGGACACAAAAAAAAAAAAAAATATGGTAACACGATGGGCTTAGACTCTATGTTTTTCTTATTTTGTAATAAAATCGGACTCTCTTATCCGGATTCACCCTATAGGTAAATTATTAAATCATAGTATAAAAATATATTTCATTATAAAAGTTCATACCTGAAATTAAAGTTTTGGGTTGTTTTAAAAAGATCTATAGCCCCCAAAAAAGTTCGTGTCCATAATCCTTTAATAGCATAGATAAATTATTTTCGAAACTAATTAACTATTTCTTAAGATTAAAGAATAGCATTTCTTACTACATATGTACAAGTTTTGACAAGTTCACTTTTTTTCCAATAATCTTTAAAGAAACTCTCAGTTTAATGCATTATAAATGTGGTCACATGCATAATCTTGCATAAACAGATTTATTGCAACTCGAACACCAGTTAGAAATTTAGCAAAAGTTTTATAAATTTAATAATTATTATAATTCATCTTTTTTCTTTAAGCATTTATTAATATATGTTATTAATTTACACATAAAGAACTTACAAACTCGATAAATTCGCAAAAAATTAATTTTTTTATGATCAGCATATAATGTATTCCCGCGAATTTAAACCGGATATTTATAAATTATCCGGATACTTTTAGGAAGTGCTTATATTGTACTTATCATTTAAAGACGAACAAAGAGATCTTATGATTCTTATACTCTTTTTGCAAATCTTAAACAAATGAACTATATTATTTGTGTGCGATTAATTAAATAGCTCTCTAGAAAACTTTAAGAAAATTGAGTTATTTGCTACTGGCTGTAAGAAAGCGTGAACAGTATGTACTGTATATACAGTATGGTAATCTGAGATGATTAAACTAGTTTTGCAATCTTTGCTAAGTAATACGAGTAACTTTGTAAGATCACTTAAAATAAATGATAATTTTTAAAGCATAAAAATAAAAAACCAATTTATTAAAAAAAAATTCAAACCTACTACTTGAACAATACCAAATAATATATCAAAAAAAAAAACTTCGAAATGTCGAAGAAAAAAAAAATCCCAAAAAAAAAATCTTAAACCCTATGAAACACCTTAAACCATAAGAATCACTAAAAAAAGCCTTAAACCGGAAAATAAAAATCTTTAAAAACAAAAAAAAAACACACAAAAAAAAAAAGACCTTAAAAATCAAACAAATAAATCCTTAAAAAAAAACAAAAAAAAAAATTACAAAAATCCCCTGAAAGATTTAAATCTAACTAAATAATAAATACTAATTAAAAACTGAAAGCAACCAGGCTATCTAATATCTAAATAAATTCAGGGAAAGTTCTTAGACGTAAAAAAACTTAGATGAAGATGAAAAATTGAACGCGGATAATGCTTAGATTTATGGTTAATGGTTTCTTAGAAAATTATCTTCTATTTTGGCCAGCGATTAATGCTTTAACCTGGGTCGATAAATTTGTATAATCCCTTCTTTCTGCTGCGGTAGCAGAGTTCCATACATCAGTTGTTACCCTACCGACTACAGCCTCATCACAGTTTATAATTTGCCCTCGTAATGAGACGTAATATCTTAAAATACCATAACCAGTAACACTTTTATTTCTGGGATATCTTCGATTAACATAGCTTAAACGACTAAGAGTAATGACAGGATCCAAGTCTGGAGGTGGAAAAAATTCAAATCTATTCTGATCTATATTTTCTCGCAATGTTCTGCGGTTCGCCTCAATTTCTTGCATATTATAAACCTTAAATTTAATGTTTTTTTTTTTGAAAATCAAGAGTAAAGAAATTTTAGGTTTATTTATAATGTTTTGATATATATATACCTACTATTTTAGTGTTAAATTATAATATCAATATATCCAATATATTCGGCAAAAAAAAGAACAAATATATATTAAAATATAGTAAAAGTTTTCTTGATTTAGAAAATATCTCCCGGAACAAATTCTCCGAAATTAACGTGCAAAAAAAAACCAGTTTCCACGAATAACAGTTTTTTAACTTGCTTCGATTTCGACAAATGCAACTTGTTCACTAAAAATAGTGAATAATAGATTCTATTTTAATTTTTAATGATGCAATATTTGATCAGTTAGAATTGATAATAAATAAATAAAAAAAAAACCGAAAAAAAGAACATATAAAAGAATTTTAAAGATCATATTATTAACTCAGCTTGTGTAGCAACCTTAAATTAACTTCTGTTTATTACATAATTTCACGTGAAATTATTATAATCCTAATTTTATACGATTAGAAATTAAATAGAAAACTTTACAGTTAATCAACATTAAAAATTTATTTTTATTTCTTCAGATTACTTTTTTTTGGTGGAATCAGGCATATAATTGGCTTCTTATTCTTTAATAACCATTTTAAATTGTCAAAACTCCTGCAAAGGCTTATTTGATTATTTATGAACGTAGATCATATTTGAAATGATTTAAAAGAAATCTTGCAGTATTTGGTAATAGTTGAAAGGTTTAATTCACATGATATATCTAATGATACAAATATTTGCTTTTTTTTATATCAACCAAAACTTGCTAAGATTCAAAATATTCGATCTTCATGATAAAGATTTAAAATAAAATTATTATATATTGTATATCTTATATTAAAGTAAATTCAACATTACAGAAATTTGGTTTTTGAAGATGAATCTAAAGTAATAAAATTCCATTATAACATACTCCATTTAATAATTGCATATAATACATTCAGTTGATATAAACCGCTTTAAAATTCTAAATCTTTTTAGTCGGCATTATCAATCGTAGCCAATGAAGAGAAAAATGTTCTTGTATTACATACAATCCCCTAATTCTTAAAATGAATCTACAAAAAGCTTAGCATATATATACAATATGAAATAATTCATATTGTACATGAATATTCTGTAAATAAACATTGTAAAATGATAATGAAGATCATTATTTAAAGTTTCGGTCACTATCGAAAGAAAAAAGAATTCAAGAATTCTTTAAAATGACGAAAAATCAAATTTTGGTTTGAAATGAATAAATAGACTACGGTTTAACTTGTTTTTTTTAAAAAGGAAACGAATTATCTAATATTTTTAACAATGGATTGACAGAAAAATCTAAAATTCTAGAATTCTTCTAGAATTAATGATTTTCCGCATACTACACATATTGACTAACTAATTATATAATTATGTAAATATAGTAGTATATTGTAAATTTCATTTGTTTGACAATTAATAGTCACTCTTTAAAAGTAATATTACCCATTTAGTAGTAGTTTTTTAATTCTATAAATATAATTTCCATAAGTACACACCTTTCCTAATACACTTAATATCTTAGTCTTAATTCTAGGACCAAGCTTATGAATGCACTGTACACTTTATATTTGTATTTGCAATCCAGTAATTTCACACATATAACATTAGTTTGTGTAAAATGTGATTACATACACCTCAAATAAATTCACATATACTTAATAAAAAATTACGATTTTCTTTAAAAAGGTAATCATTTAAAATAAAAAATATTGGCTTTTGTTATTAGCAATTGATTAACTAGAAACACTTTTTCTTAGAGTACTCATTCATAAATAATAGTAAGCATGAGCTATTAAGTTTATATGACTATATGCTTTGTTAAGATTCCAATTTAGATAATATACATATATACTTGACTAAGAATACTTTAGATGTAAAAATGTATGCTTATACAGTATTGTTACTAACTTGTTTTTAGCAAAATCTAAGTAAGATCTCAGGTAGTATATAACAAAAAAATTTATTACTAACTTGAATTAGCAAAATTTTTAACGTTCTCCATATTGGACATTAAAATTGCTTACAGTTACTTTCTTAATAACATCCCGTAAAAATTTTATCCATTATATTTTCATAATTTTTATAAAAACTTCGTGAATCTTTTACACAATAATTTTCAGGTTGTAAATTCTGTAATATTTATGTATAAAAATATAATATACCACATTTAGTGAAAAAACGTTATATAAAACAGGTGTAATGTACCAATTTTTGTTTTTTGCCGAATTAGTTATAATAGCGACATAATTTAAGAGAAAAAGGAATTGCTGCTCAAAAGAGAGCATCCACACGTCTGCTGTGCCAAACGATTAAATAATTCATCAATCTTGCTATTGTATATCGACATCTATCAACAGGAATAATAGTCAGACAGATTGATGTCTCCTTTTTGGGTAAGGGTCTATTTTTATTGTCTTTCCATTATCTCCGAATAAGAGTTGACAAATTCTAGGCCAGTAATAAAAACAATGTTTATGTATAATTTATTCTTCAATATTTAAACCTAAGATTCTACTAATATTATGGATTATAAAAATAAAATAAATTTATATTCGTCTAAGAATTATCAGCATATACTTTTGTTCCTTATATAAAATTATAATAATTATTCAAATGAGAATAAATGTTTATTTACTAAAATATCCTCTATTTCTTTTTTCATAAAAACATATATATATAAATACAATTCTCTGTTGTAAGCCGTGTATTTAAATTCATTTACATAAATTAGATTATCTCGCAGATCACATATGGACATCAGATGGATAGGAAAATTCAGTGTATTGAATATCTTATCTTATCAAATAGACAATTTAGGATATATTTTTCAGTTTGCTGCAATCAAACATCTAAAAATTGCGCGATTTTAGGTAATGATGTCGAATTTATCAAAAGAATAAATCTGTCGGAATTAAAATGACAATCTGTAGTGTAACAAATCTTATGTTGCATGCATCAGAATCATTTTCGTTTTGATTATTCAGAATTTAGGCACAATGGAAGATATCCGGAAAAATAAATTATAAACAGCTGATTATTTCCCATATTTAAATTATCCGAAATATGTATATTAATGGTAAGTTGCGTATTGACTTTCTTACAAAGAATTAATTATCTTCTAATCACTAATGTAATTATTTATAGCAATAAAAATTTTCAGCATTTTCAAACTAGGTGACTCAAGGATGTACTAATATGTTACGACAATAGATTCAAGTTCCTACCAAAATCCCAATTAAGAATATAGTGCTCATCGTAACGGAACGGAACGAAAGCAGGCTATTGACCATCAACTGAATTAAACATAAAAATACCACCCTCCAATTATCGAGTATCTCCTGCTGTGGATTTAAAATTTTGTTATGATCAATTATTTACTGTATATTTAAATAGAAATTGGGTAGTTTAAATTATATATAATTTAATAGAATTAAATAAATAACTGTATAGCGGATCACAGTATATTCCATAAGACCAAGAAATTTCCTTAATAAAATATTGCTAGTACATGAAATATTTTAATACTTGACCTTTTCGCAATTTACTATGAATTTACATTCCTGAAAAGTAAGAATTCTCTCTCCTTACCAAATTGGTTCCACTGCACCAATTTTTCTTTCTACTACTTGAATTCATCATTTCTTCTCTCTTCTTTCTTTTCTTTGGAATATGCCAAAAATCTTTATTAAAAAATTCAGGAATCTTTTCAGAATCATCTATAATTTTTAACTTCACCCTTTTAATGAACAAAAAAAAACATGTTAATAATACATGTGACATGCCGACCAATTTCAGTTTCATGTCTTGGAAGGATGAAAAGCGTCTTTAGCAACTAATGATGATAATCAGTTCTTAGTTAAAAAAAAAGCTTCACATCCACGAAAAAGGATAACATTCAGACCATTTTTAACATCTATTTTATCCTAGTTGTTACCATTGCCAAAGATGCAGTTGCAGTTTAGTATGAAGTAGGACAATATTAAGTTAACATCAACTAAAATTACCAAGATTGTCTGGTACGAGCGTTACCAACAGGTGTTAGCAAGGAACGGAGTAAGCGAATACTAGCAAAGTCATCAGTTGATGTTGCTAGAATTGACTAATTGCGAGCGTTGCTAGGACCGGTATAGTAAGACACGAAATAGACGAATGCTAGGAAGTCATTAACTGATATTTTTAAGATTGCCTAGTTGATACGTCACCAGAACTGATTTCAGCAAGGAACGAAGTAGGTTAAACCAGAAACTACTATAGGTTGAGTGTTGAAGGCCTAGTTTCGCCAGACATGGTATAGAACGTGAAGGACTTACATTTTGAGTTTATACGGTTTTTGTCCATAAGCTTTCCCCAAAAGCTAACTACTTTCAAGTTGTATTCACATAACTTTATTAAAAAATTTAGGAATCTTTTCAGAATTATTTATAATCTTTAACTTCACCCTTTTAATGAATAAAAAAAACATGTTAATAATACATGTGGCATGCCGACCCAGTTTCAGTTTCATGCCTTGGAAGGATGAAAAGCGTCTTTAGCAACTAAGGATGATAATCAGTTCTTAGTTAAAAAAAAAGCTTCACATCCACGAAAAAGGATAACATTCAAACCATTTTTAGCATCTATTTTATCCTGGTTGTTACCATAGCCAAAGATGCAGTTGCAGTTAGTATGAAGTAGGATAATATTAAAGAAAACATCAACTAATATTACCAAGATTGTCTGGTACGAGCGTTACCAACAGGTGTTAGCAAGGAACGGAGTAAGCGAATACTAGCAAAGTCATCAGTTGACGTTGCTAGGATTGACTAATTGCGAGCGTTGCTAGGACCGGTATAGTAAGACACGAAATAGACGAATGCTAGGAAGTCATTAATTGATATTTCTAAGATTGCCTAGTTGATACGTTACCAGAACTGATTTCAGCAAGGAACGAAGTAGGTTAAACCAGAAACTATAGGTTGAGTATTGAAGGCTTAGTTTCGCCAGACATGGTATAGAACGTGAAGGACTTACATTTTGAGTTTATACGGTTTTTGTCCATAAGCTTTCCCCAAAAGCTAACTACGTACTTTCAAGTTGTGTTCACATAACTTTATTAAAAAATTTAGGAATATTTTCAGAATCATCTATAATCTTTAACGTCACCCTTTTAATGAATAAAAAAAACATGTTAATAATACATGTGACATGCCGACCAGTTTGAGTTTCATGTCTTGGAAGGATGAAAAGCATCTTTAGCAACTAAGGATGATAATCAGTTCTTAGTTAAAAAAAAAAAGCTTCACATCCACGAAAAAGGATAACATTCAAACCATTTTTAGCATCTATTTTATCCTAGTTGTTACCATTGCCAAAGATGCAGTTGCAGTTTAGTATGAAGTAGGACAATATTAAGTTAACATCAACTAATATTACCAAGATTGTCTGGTACGAGCGTTACCAACAGGTGTTAGCAAGGAACGGAGTAAGCGAATACCAGCAAAGTCATCAGTTGATGTTGCTAGAATTGACTAATTGCGAGCGTTGCTAGAACCGGTATAGTAAGACACGAAATAGACGAATGCTAGGAAGTCATTAACTGATATTTCTAAGATTGCCTAGTTGATACGTACCAGACTGATGTCAGCAAGGAACGAAGTAGGTTAAACCAGAAACTATAGGTTGAGTGTTGAAGGCCTAGTTTCGCCAGACATGGTATAGAACGTGAAGGACTTACATTTTGAGTTTATACGGTTTTTGTCCATAAGCTTTCCCCAAAAGCTACTAACTACTTTCAAGTTGTGTTCACATAATGATAGCTGACAATTTATATACACAAAAAAGTACGTTCCTTTATATTTAGTATATTGTCAAAGATCAAACATACCATACATCAAAAAAAAAAAACGTTATTTATATATATTGTCAAAGATCATACTATACCTTTATATCCTGCTAGCAGAATTTTCAATTTTGTGAGAATGAAAGATGAAAATTGGAAGAGAGTATTTATATTAATTTGAATCTAAATAGGTCAATTTCGCGTGAAACGCGTACTAAGTTAATTACGTAATAATAATAAATCCAGATAATGACGTATGAAAATATCATATTTATCGTGACTCATTAGTCAGATTTATAAATTTTCAGCTGAGTAGGCTGAGTAAAATTCGAGGCGCAGCGTACATCGTTTTAAATTTCCGAATGTAGATAGGCGCGATATTTTTATTTTATATATAACAGGATAAAATCGCATAGGTTGCGCACAAAACCACAAAACTTTTAGTTTAAATTTTATTTTTTTCATCGGTAAAAAAGGAAAAGTAAACTAATACTTTAAATACATCACCATTATTATATATATATATTTATATATAAAAAAGATAAAAAAGAACTACTAGATAAAAGTTCCTATTATTTCTTACTTAATAACACTAATAATTTATCAAATTTTTCATTTAATTTATGAACCTCATTTTCAAGAAATAATTGCCTATCAGATATTTTCTCAATTAATTCATTAATATTTTCAGAAAATTCCGAATCATTTGAAGTAGTATCATCATCGATTGTTATCCAATTTTTTATATTATCTCTATTTACAGTATAAAAAATATGTCTATTATAAGTTGAATTAAAAGTTGTTAAATGATAAAACCTAAAATTAAAAGAAGATTCTGTACTTAAATAGAAATACGATCCAAAATTACGAAGATAATAATAATTTTGATATTGACTTTGTATAATGTAATCAGTTTTTGATTTAAGAGATGCTATTACACTATAATTCCTTGCTGTAGAAATATCTTCACTATTAAAAAAAAAAAAATGTTATGTTAATAATTGATAATTCAAACCACATATAAAATAATAATTCAATAAAGTACATACGCCATTAATGCCACAAATATATTTTGCATAATAATAACAATAAAAAAACTTGCTAATAGAGCTAATATTTTAATAGGAATATAATCCCAATTCTTAACATCATCCCAATTTCCAAATAACCAAAGATAAACCATTTCCAATGTTTCAAAAAAATTAGGGAAATCAATTTTTTGTTGTATTGTTATATTTGAGAATTGATATTCATCACTTTGTGGTTTAATCCCTAATATTGCAGCATTACTAAATATTATAAACCTAAATAATTAATAAAGTATTTATTTAGTATAAATAATAACACAATAACACATAAATAAATAAACATATATATAATTATATAATAATATTCTTACATTGAGAAGCCAAAACCAAAAACCATTATCATCATTGTAAGAAAATATGGAATAACCTTTGATATCAAGAAGGTTATAATAAAAATATATTCTCCAACAACTTTAATATATATAATATAATAAATGTTAGTAAAAATAAATAAATAAAATTTTTTTGTCATAATGATAAGGATAATAAGGCCAATTTTTCGTTTACTCATCCTTGCGTAGTTAGAAAAATTATATACTGTATAATATAGGCCAGAAATATAAATTTTGGCCGAAATTATAAATAAAAATTACGATATGTTAAAATTACCTGGAATTATTCTTAAAAACAAAAACTATATCAAAAATATTATTAGTCATGATACAAAAAATATAATGAAATTATATTAATAAAATATACTTACAAATTCTACCCATAAAGTTAACATTGTAAATGTAACCAAAATCACGACTATGTTTAAATCACTAAACTCATCAAATAAATATAATGTTATTATTAACAAAGCATAATTGAACGAATGAAAAATATAATAAAAAAATGTTCTTTTTGTCTCTGAACCCATAAAATTAAAAAATGTTCTTTTTGTCTCTGAACCCATAAAATTAAAAAATTTTAAACTTTGTAAAGATGCAAGGGTACCACCAATTTTAGAATGTTTAGAAATGTTTCTGTATATAGGATAAAAAGAAAAAAGTAACAAATGTACATTAATACCAATAAAATATATGACATATAATATTAATTTAGGTAAAGTTATTCTAAAAATATGAGTATTCCAATAAAAATTTATAATAGTTTCGATTGTAGAATTGTTATAAATTAAATTTGAATTCCTTTCTGACATCAGATCAAAAAAAGGACTACAAACAATTTGCTTAATTCCACCTATTTCTGCAAATTTGTTAAAATCTGGTAAAGGTATCATACGTATTTTAATATTATCATTTAAATAATCATTAGAATGTTCTGAATCTTTGAGAGAAAAGGATTGATTTTGATATTCTTTTTTCGTTAATGAAGGTAATCGTGTGTCTACAATAAATATATTATAAGATGGATTTGTTGCCAAGATTGATTTAATTCTGGATTTTTTCAAATGCATTTGTTTTTGAGAAAACACTGGTTTTTTAAATAATTTAATTACATATTCAGGAAGTTTTTTATTTAGTTCTGGTAATGCTCGAGTTAAAGTAATCATCCATCCTGTATTTTCTATAGCATTACATGAATAATAATTTGTAATTTGTTGAATAACTTCAATATTATTTTCTTTTAATGCAATTAATAATTCATGATTTGATCTAATATTCCCATTCCAATCATAAAGTTGCGGAATATGTAATTTCTGATTACATTTAGCATTCTTTTTACTAGTTTCTTCGGTTGAATTAAGAATGAATTTAATAATATCATTTGATTGGTTGTAAATTAGATTTTCCATTAAATTATATCTAACATCCAATAACCTCCAAAGATTTGGTTTCTTAATAATAATATTATAAATAATTTTTTTCGTTTTTTCAAGAAATTCATCGATTTTAAGTTTATATGATATATTTGTTAACTTTAACTTGGAAAAAAAGATCAAACTATTATAGGCACCAATTGCGTGATCTTTTGTAAAAAATTCGTTATTGACAAGTTTGCTAATTTGTAATTCATGTTCAACATCAATACATCTGAATTTTGAAGTAATATTCCCATTATCATCTTGTGATATATCTAATAATTCAATATATTGTGTTGATATTTTGTTAGATAAATTATAATTATCAATATTATAATCGGACCAAATATAAATCAATTCATCATTTTCCCAAATTTGAATCGTATAAAATCCATATGAAATTCTTAATGTTTTACTATAATCAAGCCAATAAGATATCTGATAATGATCCGAATCAAGCCATGATTCAATATCAAAAATATTATTATCCATTATTATTTTTTCACGTTTATTATAATTTCTAGTAATACTTTCCGATAATTTTAATAATTCTTGTCGAATTTCGTCATTATTTTTTATTTCAAATTCTTTTAGATTCTTTTCATTAAGTAATTGAATTTTACCAGAATTATTAATAAAAGCTATAATACCAAATAAATCTAATATTTGAACTTTTTCATTGGTTGAATATATTTTTTCAGAATCTTCAAAAATATTCCAAATGATTAAGATCTTATCCTCCTTATCCTCCTTCTTTAACAACAATAACAATTTATTATTATCATTAAAGAATGTCATATAAATTATTTTTTTACTAGTACTAGTAAATTTTTTATTCACAATATTCAAACTATTTTCATTCAAATATAATGCTATTGAATCGTTATTAATCGTAACTGCCAATAATTTTGCATTCTTTGAAATTGCAAAAATATTATTTGTTAATTTTGTTTGAAAATCGGAATGATGATATAACATATCAATATTCTTACTTAATAAATTATACATTTCAATATTATTTTCTTCGTTAAGAATAATTAATTTTCCGCAAATGACACAATTTTTAATGAAATTTAATTGTTCCTCTTCATTCAAAATTTCAAGATTTTTAATAAAATCGCTAGGATATCCAAATATTTCATAAAATTTCTTCTCTTCTTTATCATAAGATTCTGATTGTTCATGATAATTAATTATATGCTTTTTAAATTGTTTATTAAATGTTCTAGGATAATATAAATCTTGATATATAAAAAGAGGTTTATCAATTTTTCCATCAAAACATATTTCATAATATCTAGCATATTTTGATTTTGATTTCCTCTTATCATTATCCATATAAGATGGTTTCTCTATTATATATATTGGTTTCCAATATTTTTCATAAACATTCACATTTTTTAATTTTAATCTTCTTTTTGATGAAGTGTAATTATTACTATAAAGATTTGTTAAATCATCAATATCTGATTTATTATCAATACATAATCCTCTTACAATTCCTAAATGATTTGAAATTAATATCATGTTTCCTTGAAAAAATTGTAAAAATCCATAAAAATTTTTGATCTTGTGCCAAACTTTATTCCCTGATGTTGATACGATTCGAGTAGAATTTATTTGAATCGAATTTAATATTTTCATGGCTATATTATTTATATTATTCTCATCAGAAATTTCCTTAATTGTGTCATTATTAAGAGCAGTTTTCTCATTAGAATATTTTGAATCATACTTAGTTGACTTTTGTTGCATATTAATTTCATTTATTTCATTTTCATTTTTATTATTGGTTATTATATCAATTTCTTTGGAGCTATCATTATTCGTTCTAATAAACTTAAAACAAGAAAGTGCAATCAATGTATTTCCATCAGAATCTGCATCCGAAATAGCTAAAGACCAATTGATCACTTCTGTTTTAATTCCAATATCTTTTCGTAATTCACATTCAAAATTAGTGGGAATCGCTATCATATCTTGAGTAAACCGCCAGGTTTTTAAAATATGTGAAACATAATCGAAAATTACGATCTCTTTACCGAATGGACTTATAGCTATATTATAGCGTTGTTTTACGTTGTTACCACTTGTTGAAGCCATATACTATATAATACTGCGCCTCAAAATTCTTAAGAAAAGTAAAAGGGAAATAATTTTTTTTTTTTTTTTTAAAAAAAAAAAACGTTGTTAAATATTTTAGGAAATTAATTTAAGTCTATTTATTGTTTATGGTAAATTAGTTAGTATATAATATAGATCACGAGATGAACGTCATGATGCCTTTAAAAATTAACTTGATTTGGAATCTTGTACCTTATGACTAATTAATTTTGGTCAAATACGAAAGCTATTTTTAACTGCGCTGCTTATTAAAATAGGAATAGATTGCGGCCAAAATTATCCTACAATATCTTGTGTAAATATTGCGGTTTTTCGATGGTCAATTATATTTGTGTTCTGATCACTTTTTTAATACAGTAGAAATCGAAACCCACTGCTAGCAAATATACGAAACAAATATTTTAGAACAAATAACATTTATAGTTTATATGTTCACATGATCACTTTTCGTAATAATTCCGCAGCTGGTATTTATCTAGTCAAGAATATTAGCACATTATTAATCATAGAAAGATGTAACAGCTCATTGAATTCAGCATATAGCATAATAAGACGTATTGAATAGTAATAATTTGTCTCTAGCATTAATAGATGAACAGAACATTTACAGTATATTAAGAAATTGCCATATTTGTAGTTTCCGATGACAAGAGAAAGTTTTTACCAGAATTATCCGGTCAATACTAATTCTACCAGCATAACAACATACCACATTAGGACTAGTTACTCATAGGCCATAGCCATGTATTACCTTTTCGGGAAAGATCATGTGAGATAGGACTCATTTATCAATCATCTATCTTTATCTAATTCAGAAAGGGGTTTTTTCTCCAAGTTTATTTCTTTAATAATATGATTCTTTTAATTCTTTAATTAATTATTTTCAAAATATATTATTATATATTTGATGAAAACGATCATTTATCACAAAAAAAATTCTTCAAATTAAAAAAGCTAACAGATTCGAATTCATATTTTATTGAAAGTCATAATCTAAGCCCCAGCTATTTTGTCATAAGCTATAACTTATAAAAAATGAGTAAACTGAATTTAAATGTATGTACGTAAATTCTTTCTCTTATCTTAAAGAAAAAATTAAATCCAACACAAACTCTATTTGTGATGATTTTTTTTTTAATAATTGATGTTGAATTTTTTTTAGCTGGATACCTCTTATCAGCCGCTTATGGAAGAAGAGGAAGAATTAGAACAATCAAGTAATGCTTCCTCTCCAAGGCAAATTTCTTCACGAGATTTTGAACATGCCGAACAAATATCAAAAGATGAAGATACAGCAGGTGTTGCTTTATACGTTTATTTCATTGCTGTAGTCGTTGCTATAGGTGGATTCTTGTTTGGGTAGTTAAATTTTTCTTCTTTTAAAAAATGATATTAATGTTTAATGAGATCAACTAAACTACTACTTTTTTTTTTAGATACGATACTGGAGTTATAAGTAGTGCTATGTTACTGCTTGAACAAGATTTCACCATGACTGCGTTACAAAAGGGAATAGTAGTTGGCGGTAAGTAACGTGTTTTATTAACCAAATATTGATATATCAATAAATTTTTTACTTGCAATATTCTTAAATTAATTTTTAAATAAATTTGACAGCCACAACGTTAGGAGCTGTATTTGGCGGAGCTGTAGCTGGTAAATTAATTATTGATTGAACTTTAATTATCGAATTCAAAAATTTACCCCAATTGATTTACTAGGATATTTATCGGACTGGGTCGGAAGATGGGTAACGTCAATATTTTCAGCATTAATATTTTTAGGTGGTGCAATAATATTATCAATAGCAAATACGTATTCGTTATTAGTTACTGGAAGGTTGATAATTGGCGTAGGAGTAGGATTAGCTTCGATGGTAGTTCCCATTTATATCAGTGAAATTTCTCCAAGAAAATATAGGGGAAGATTGGTAACATTGAATGTATTATTCATTACTGGTGGGCAAGTTATCGCTTATCTCATAGGAATTGTTTTTGTAGAGTTTGGAGGGTGGAGATGGATGTTTGGTATCTCTGGAATTCCTCCTTTAATTCAATTATTCAGTAAGTATTTTTTTTTAGAATTTAAAAGAATCTAAAAACATTCTAATTTCGCCGAATTCGTTATTACATATTATAGTTATGCCAATTGTACCTGAAAGTCCTAGATTCCTTATCAAAAAAGGGAAACATGAAGAAGCGAAAAGTGTTTTAAAAAAAGTATATCCAGACTCTTCACATGATTTTATAAATAAAGGTAATTCATACATAAAAAGAGCCTATTTTTAATTGCTAGGTAGGAATGGAGTGGTGTTTTTTTTTCTAATTAAATCTTAATTCTCTCTGTTATATCATAGAAATTAATATAATTTATGAGACAATAGCGGAAGATGAAGCAGGATCATATAAACAATTATTTCATTATCCAAATTTAAAACCACTCATAATTGCATGTGGACTACAAACTATTCAACAAGTTTCTGGATTTGATACTGCAATGTATTATGGTGTAAGTTTTGATAACAAGTTTAAATATTTAATGAGAGAAGTATACTGATTTTACTTTATAATTTAGGGAACCATAATGAAAATGGCCGGATTCGTTAATATTAGAGATGCTATTGTCTTTTCACTTGTGGTTTCCCTGACTAATTTCCTTATGACAGGTAATACATAATTACGTTATTTTGTAACCTCTTTGTTAATAAATTAATTTCTCCTTGACTTTCTTGATTTTCTCTCATTAACACTTTAGGAGTTGCATTATATATAATCGACGGAGTGGGTCGACGTAAAATACTTCTATATACAGTAATAGCTACAATGTTGGGATTACTTTTATTAGGTTTAGGATTTTATTTCACAACAGGATTCACACCCAAACAACCAAATTGCATAGATTATGGAAACAAATGTGGTGCATGCTTATTAGATGATAGGTGTGGATTTTCTAAACGTGATGGCGGGACTTGTTTACCCAGAAACACTAAAAATACAGCAACTAGCATTGGTAAAATTAATTTCTTTTCACCACTAAATGGAAATAAACAAGAGAATGATAATTCTACCGATGAAGGATTTTATGAGAATTGTCCATCTTTGAAGCCCATTTATACTTGGTTTACTTTAGTTAGTCTGATCATTTATGTCATGGGTGAGTGCATAATTTAGTAATTTTAAGTTATTGTTCGTAAAACGTTTGAGAGTGAAACTAAGCAGTTCTATTTTGAATTTAGCTTATGCTTTGGGATTAGGGCATGCGCCTTGGTTAGTACAGAGTGAAATATTCCCATTAAATGTACGCGGTAGAGCATCAGGAATAGGAACAGGTATGTTTACCCGAGTATATATATATATATATTGCCCTACATTAAATATTTACTAAAATAAATTATTTTAAATTCCTGTAGCAACGAATTGGTTATTTAATTTATTAATTACAGTATCTTTCCTTCCGTTGACCGAAATAATAACTACAACGGGAACATTTTGGTTATACGCTATATTTATGATTTTTAGTTGGTTTTTTATTTATTTTATGGTACCTGAGACTGCTGGGTTATCTCTTGAAGAAATTCAAGGGTTATTCTAATGAGACGTTTGTTGATCAAAGGTCCTAAAGCATTACTTATTACTCTTTAGTATATTATGGTATGCAATAGTAAAGTTTATTTAATTTAATTAGTTTAATTTGATATATTATGAATTTTCCTGGCCAAAATTCATCATAAAAAATTTAGTCACAAAAACATCTAGTAAAGATGAGACGTTGCAAGGCGTGATGAAAGGTGATGTTATATTAGAAACCATCACTATTTCCTGTCCTATACTGTTATGATATATAGAAATATGGAATGTAATGCGATCTTATAATAATAAAACATTTTTAAATTAATATATATACACATTTAATGTTTATGTTTATTTTATTCAAAATCAAGCTCGAGTGTAGGGATATTTAAGGAGGCGTAATAGTGAAATAGTGTTCAAACATTCGTATTAGTGTAATGTGCCAACGAATTTGAGATCCAAAACAGCAACTTCGCTATATTGATATCTGTATTCACAATTATCTTTGGCAGGGCGCAGGCGTTGAAAAGTAACACCTTCGATTCAATGATATTTCAGATGTTCACAAGAAGTCATTTGACATAACCTTTACGGTCATCAGATTTCCATGTATGAAAATTAAGAAATATAATTCATAAATTATTAATATTGTTTATTTATTATATTCAAATAATTATAAGTTGATTCATTACCAAGGAGAAAAATACAACAGATTTATGAATTACATATATATCTATCAAGTTTTTCATCTAATTTTCTAACTTTATCATTTATATTTTCAATTAATTCATCTGTACCTTTAGAAATTTCCGTTTTCCAACTTTTTTTATCAGTTCTAATATAAAAAATGTATCTATCAAGTAATAAATGAAAAGTTGGTTGATAATAAAAAGTATGTTCAAAAGTAAATTCTTTTTTTCTTTTGGAGTAAAATTTCTCAATTATCACAAATAAAGGGTAAAGATAAGATTCTAGAATGAAATCAGCCTTATATTTAAAAGATGTTATTTCACTGTATTTTATTGCCCTATTAATATCATCCCTAAAAAAAAAAATAATAATAAATTTATGTTAATTTTTAAATTATATATCTGATATACTGTATATTGACATATTGTTATAAAAATTGCTTACGTCATCAATGCCACAAAAATATTTGTCATGATCAAAATTAAAAAGAAACTTGCAACTATAGCCAATATTTTAACGCTAATATAATTCCAATCTTGTACATTCGCCCAGCTTCCAAATAACCAAAGATAAACCATTTCCAAAGTTTCAAGAAAATTAGGTGTATTTGTTTCTTTTTTTATATATGCATATGAATAATTACTTAAACCGGAACCAGTTTCAACAAAAATAAATTTCTCTCCTTCGGGTCCAATTCCTAATTCTTTCGCGCTAGTAAAAATAACAAAACTAAAAGAAATTTAGGACATTAATATATATTATTATATAATATTCTAAAATTAAATAACAAATTGTAAATATAAATCTTACAAGGAGAAACTAAACCCAACAATCATTATCATCAATGTAAGAAAATAAGGAATAATTGTTGAAACTAGATAAGCGATAATTATAATGTATTTCCCAACAACTAAAATGAATAATAACAAGAATTATGTTAATGAATTTTTTTCATAAAATAAAATATATATAATAAAATTAATACTTGCCGGAATTAAATCTGAAAAATAAAAACTTAATTATGAAAAAATAATAAATTAATAATGGTTATAAAATTATCATACATTAATTTTGAAATTTTAAATTCTTACCAACTCTATCCACACAATTAATATCGTAATTGAAATAAAATTTAATGATACGCCTAAGATTATTGGATCATTCAGATTATAAAAATTGGTAAAAGCGAATAGAAATAGGGTTAACAATTGTAAAATATTGGAAAGTCCATAAAATAGTTGATACTTTGTCGGTTTGACATCTTTTAAAATATGTAAATCAACCATCTTGAAATAAGACTTAATACAATGAAATAAAAGATGAAGCATGTTTAATAAAATTACTTTCAATTCGGCTCTCTTTTCAATAAAATAAGAAATAAAAATTAAACGCGCATTAAAAATGATAAAATCAACAATATAAAATGATAATCTTATCATAAATTGGAAAACATGAACTTTCCAATTAAACCTTACGGTGGCTTCAAGAGTAGAATTTTTCTTATAAAATAGATCTAAATTTTTTTGTGCCACCAACTTGAAAAAAGGACAATTAATGGTTTGTTTACGTCCTTCTAGGAATTCATTAAAATCCGGTAAAGGTATCATATATATTTCAATCTTATCATTTAGATTATCATTTAAATCTCTCGGAATTTTATCTTTAAGTTTATATTTCGTAGGTAATCTTGTATCTACAATAAATGTAGAGTAAGGATTTGATGATAAGATTGTTTTAATCCTAGATTTTGCTAAATGCATTTTTTTCTCATAAAATACTGGATTATTAAACATTTCTTTTATAAGTTCAGGGAATTTTTCGCTAATTTTGGGTAATGCTTGAGTTAAAGTAATCATCCATCCTGCATTGTCCATCGCATTATTAGAATAATAATCTAATAATCGTTGAATAATTCTAATGTTATTATTTTCTAAAGCAATTAATAGTTCATGTCTCGTTTTTTTACGTCCATTCCAATCATAAAGTTGAGGAATATGTAATTTAGTATTTTCCTCAGTTGAATTAAGAATTAGCTCAATAATATCATTCGATTGACTACGAATAAGATTTTCCGTTAAATTATATTTGACATCTAATAACCTCCAAAGACTTGGATTATTATTAATAACATTATGAATAATTCTTTTTGTTTTTTCAATAAATTCATCGATTTTAAGATTTTTACACATTATTGTTGATAGCCTCAGATTATAAAAAAAGATCAAACTATTATATGCATCATTTACGTGTTCTGTTGTAAAGCATCCATTGACAAATTCATTAACATTGTCGTCATACAATGGTTCACTACTTTCTTGCACATTATTATAATTTGCGGAATAAATATAAATTAATTCGCCATTTTTCCAAATTTGAATCGTATAAAATCCATATGAAATTCTTGTTGTTTTGTTATTATCAAGCCAACGGAATGTTTGATAATGATCTGAATCAAGCCATGGTTCAGTATCCATCATTCTTCTTTCATGTTGGTTATAATCTCTAGTATTAACTCTTTCTGATAATTCTAATGATTCAAGTACTTCAAATAAATTAATCATTAATATTTCGTCATTATTTCTTATTTCAAATTCATTTGGATTTTTTTCATCAAATAATTGAATAAATTGATTATCATTTATATCTCGAGAATTATCAATATATGCTATAGTACCAAATAAATCCAAAATTTGAAATCTTTGATTATCAAATGAATATATTTTCTCAGTATCTTCAAAAATATTCCAAATGATTAAATTATTTTTAGTCTCATCTTTCTCTGGTAACTCTAATAATAACAATTTCTCATCATAATTAAAGAATGTCATATAAATTATTTTTCCATCAATCATGGAAAATTCCTTACATGCGATATTTAAACTATTTTCATTTAAATACAATGCTACTGAATTTTTATTGATCGTAACCGCTAATAATTTTGCATTCTTTGAAATAGCTAAAATATTATTTGTTAATTCTGTTTGAAATTTGGAATGATAATATAACATTTCCATATTTTTGCTTAATAAATTATACATTTCTAAATTATTTTCTTCGTTTTGAATGATTAATTTTCCGCAAATGACACAATTTTTAATGAAATTTATTTGTTCCTCTTCATTCATAATTTCAAGATTTTCAACAAAATTATTAGGATATCCGATTATTTCATAAATTCTCTTTTCGTAATCATCTGATCTATTGTGGTAATCAATAGTTCTTGATCTAGTTTGTCTGGTTAAAAGATTATGAATATATTTAGATCCACTTGATAAATCTCTTGAATCATCTTTGCATATTCTTATAATTCCCAAATTATTTGATATAGTAAGCAACGTATTTCCTTTAAAAAATTGTAAAAATCCGTAAAAACCTTCGATCTCAGCCCATTTATTTAATCCTGATGAAATTGATACTATTCGAGTAGTACGTAGTTCGATGGAACTTAAATTATTTATAATAGCTTCATATTTCGCGTTAACGCTAGTTGAAGCTTCATTATTTACTAATCGTTCAGTCGAACTAGAAGAGAACGGATTTATTTGCGGAATATCATTTTCAGAAGCTGCAATGACCTCTGTTAATGGCGTTAATGGTGAAGAATTTTCATTTTCATCATCGTCCAAATTATTGAAATTACTAAAACAAGAAAGCGCAATAAATGTATTTCCATCAGAATCTTCATCCGAAATAGCTAAAGACCAATTGATATTATTTTCCGTAATCTTATGTCGTAACGGATATATAGATCTGTGTTCTATTACATTTCCTTCAGTAACATGCCAAATTACTAATTTGTGGGCATTACGATCGAGTGTTGCGATCTCTCCACCAGATGGGCTTACCGCTATATAGTGATATTGTTCTATATTATTACCATCCATAATAATTTAAAAATATTTTTGTTTTTTATAAGAAAAGGATAATTTGCACCATTTACACTGTGCCACGAATAACTTTATTCACTCAATTGAAAAATGAAGAGATAATCTTCTGGAAAAGAACCGAAACATCCTGAATTTATATTTATTTTGCTTGTAAAAAAAAGATAGAAAACATTATTAAGATTTGGAAGATTTTGATAATCATAATGGCTTTAATAAATGAATAAACGTCAATTTAGAATTTAATGAAAGAGAATGTATGTTTTAGTAATTTAATAAAGTATTTTTTTTTTTTTTTTTTTTTTTTTTTGAGTAATTATTGAGGTTAGAAGATGTAAAATCTTAGTATCGCTGTGAGATTACCAATTTAAGTCTAGTTTCAAACTCACTGCATGCTGTCGGAGTTTAATAAACTTCATAACAATTAATTTGGATTTATTTTGGATACTAGCATTCAATTTTTGCCAAAAACGAGTTAAAAAGAAAAAAAAGATGCACGGGCCATACACAAACAATATATTATGTTCCGTTTAGATTATCTTTTTATATCTAAATTTACTTTCAAATGTCGTGACACTACTGTTTTAGTGTTAAAATAAGTTTAATATTGTACTGTAATATTAAAAGAGCAACTTTTGGGGACAGGTTACAGATTAGATTAGATTGATAATACGTAGTAATTGAATCTTTAAGTAAGCCGGAGCATAAATTTAAAAAACTAACCAAAATTAATTTGAAAAATTATACTACAAGTCTAATATACAGTACAGTTGGTTGCAGTACTAATTACGACATTGCCTTTATAAAGCAGTTATCGGTATTCATGTGATATTGCAAATCAGGTAAATTTTACTAAAAATATCGAATTAGGATTGCCACACATTGTTGGCTAATTACTTGGATTGTGTAGATCAGTACATGTTGTAATTATTAGAATACGTTATGAATTGTGTCATTTAAAAAGGTTAGGTAGAAAGAATCACGTATTGTCAAATCAAATTCTCCAAAAAAATCTTTTAAAACATTGTAACCTTTTTATAAATTGAGTTACTGTATGTTGTATCTTTGATAGAAATACACATAATACACGTTACAAACTGCTACGCATTATCAAGTTGGTTTCTGAGTTTTTTTTTTGAAATAAAAACCAGAAAATACAATTTTCAAGAATTCTGTTTGAATGCTATTTGTTACCAATAGATGAAACCTTTTTTGTTTTAATATTTATGTATATATAGAATCTCTATATATATATGAGGGTATGTCTTTGCTAAATTGGTCGGCTAAGTCGCAATACAAATTTTAAAGATGTGCTTTAGCTTTTATTATTAACGTAATCATTCGATCTTGGAATCCCGTTAGGCCATTAATTCTGTCGGCTTAAGTATATTCTTTTTAGAAGAGATTTATTTCTTAAAGCATTTAAACTTTAGTTTATTAGAATGCTTAGCGAAGGCTTGGACTAAACATTTGTCTCGCTAAGCAATTATATTCATTATGACATAACTTTTATACTGACTTTTACATGTACAAATAAGTTCTTAACTTTGAAAATTTTTTTTACAAAAAAAAAGAAGTAAAAAATCAACAAAACAGATGAAAAACAATCAACAAGTTTATTTATCTATTTAACAGATTTGTTAACATTAATTATCTCATTAAATCAAATGAAATAATAGAAATTGATTACAGAGGAAGTTGTAGAGGTCAATGTATAGCTTGTTGTGCGGCTAGAACCTGATTCCTCGGTTAAACGATATTGAGTATGATATATACCTCCGATATTATATAGTACTGTATAGTTGACGAAAATCTGATATACAGTACAGTATAGTTTTTGTCTATATAGGATAATTTTTTATTTATACAGTATAGCTTTTATCTATACAGTATAGTTTTTTGCACTATACTATACAACTTCGGAGGAATATATCATACTCAATAACTATATTATCCTGATTCCCTTATTTGCTGAAACATGGGTCAGTGTAATTGTTGTAAGATAAATAATATATATTTTTTTTTAAAAAAAAAAATAATAATACGAACATTTAATACCCATTTTAGAATTTATTAACAAATAAATGCTATACAGTACAAATCAAGTAAAAATTCGGTTTGATAAGATTCTTTAAATCATACAATACATAATACCATATTTTTTTTTTACGCGGCTTATCTTTGCAAAATTTAAAACATTAGAAATTAATATATTTATTTGTACATATTAAAACATAATTACGGATTTTTTTAATAAATAAAAAAAAAAAATTCGATTTGATGACTTGCTATCGACAATCTTTATCTTAAAAACTGCCGATCTCGTTTTTTATTAAAAATATGATTATTTTTAAAAGCATAAAAACTCAAGAATTTAATAAATTAATCGCATGATAATGCAGCATATACAGTATAATAATTAAATTTTATTGGTTACTTAAATATTATAGATACAATAACGCGTTAAATTAAAATAACTTTATCTTGACCGCAGCAAAACGGTAATACTTGAATTATTAAAAACTGAAATTATTTTTTTTGTTACATTAAAAGCACCGATCTTTACCAATTAATCGAATTATAATTTCCGTAACTCCGCAATCCCTCCCCTTTAAGGTTAATAAAGTGTTAAATTTGGAAATTTGTATTAAAAGAAAAATTGAATTTCATTCATTCATTCGTTTGAAAACAAATTTTCTAAAAAAATTTTTTTTTTTTTTCTTTAGCAAAAAATGTTTAAAAGAAAGTCAAAAAATAAAAATATTGAACAAAAAATTTCTTCAAGTTCTGATATTGAATCTCCTGATTCTATAAGTCTTGAAAATGAATCTTTCATATCATTTAAAACAAAAACTAATTCAACCGTAGATTTTTCAATAAAATCTCTCTCATATTCTGTATCTAAACTTAGTATTAGTATGTCCATAAAAAGAAAAAAAGAACAATTTGTTACATCAGTTAAAAATAAATTAAATAAGGTTTCGCCAAGTTTTAGTAATGATTTTAAGAATTTAATGGCTAAACAAAAAGAAAAAAGATTAGAAGATAATTTTTTAGGTTATTATGAATGTTTGATTCCTAGTAATAATGAATTATCCATACCAAAAATTATTTTATCTACGGCTAGAATTGATTTACACGAAGAAAAATCAGAAAATCCTGAAAAAGCAAAACGGCTTGTTTTAACTAAAATTAAAGAATCACCATTTAATCCGTTTAATAATAAAATTGTTTCATTATTTATTATTACTGGTAAAAGTAAAAAAAATTTATCTGGTACAGGATGGACTGGAATAAAATTTAATGAATTACCTGAATGGATGCGGGATAATACCATTAAACATTTAATAAATGGTACACTCATGAAAGGACTTGGAACTTATAAAGTATTAATCAAAAAAAGTGGAAATATGGATATATATAAAGATATTAAATTAAAAAAATTAGAAGAGAATGTGATAAGTGAAGATGGTTTTATTCATAAATTGACATTATTTGGATATTATATGTTAGGAATTAAAGAGAATTATTCAAATTCTACAGATTTGGACCCAAAATCTGAAGAATGGTATAAAGAAGCTGAAAAATGGTGTCAAGAAGCTGAAAAGTTAGGATCTATAGAAGCAAAACTATGTCTAGGGTATTTGTATTCTATTGGTTATAGTAAGTCATTTTATAATCCACAAAAAGCTAAAAAATTGTTTAAAGAAGTAATAGATGCAATTGAAAAACAGGAAACAACAGAAAAAAATGGGGCTACAGGAAAGAAAGCAACAGAAGAAACGACTACAATGAAAGAAATGATTATAGGTAAAATCATAACAAAAGAATCTACTACAAACAAAAATGTAACAGAAGAAGCAACTGCAGACAAAAAAGTAACGAATTATTATAAAGAAGCAATGGAAGATTTAGGTGCAGATAAAGAAGCAATGGAGAAACTAGAAGTAAATAAAGAAGCAATAGATAGTGAAGTAACAAGTAAAGAACTAGCTAGAATAGCAATGAGAAACATGGCAATAATATATCATAGTAGTTACGTTATAAAACCTTTTGAATGGAAAAATTTTATTAAATTATCCAGACCAAATGATCTTAATATTAAGAAATTATCTAAAAAAAAATTAAACATAGCAATAAAATGGTATGAAAAATCTTGCGAATTAGGAGATAGTCTATCCGCATACCATCTTGGATTACTGTATGAAAGTGATGATGAAATTAAAGATAAAAAGGAAGCAGAAAAATGGTTTAAGAAGGCCATACAACTTGATAATAATAATCTATATGCAAAAGCCAAACTTGGAAGAATCTTAATTAATAAAGATGGTATAGATGAAAATGAAAAAATGAAAGGGATTCGAATGTTGAAATATGCAGCGGAAAATGGATTAGTTATGGGTCAAACATTTCTTGGTGAAGCTTATGAAAGAGGACAAATAGGAAGAAAGGAAGAAAATATTGAAGAGGCCATTAAATTCTATTTTAAAGCTGCTGAACAAAACAATGGATATTATAGTCATGTTGCACAATTCCGTCTTAGAGAATTACGTGCTTTAGATATAATTCCAGCAGGTGAAGATATCGAAAATATTTTAAAATTATATGTGAATGAATTAAAGTATTACTACAATAATAATGAAGAAACGCTTAAAAATATTCATTAAAGAAAGCAACTTATTTTTATTACTTCATTTCTTTGAGTTGAAAATTTTTATTAATATATAGTTAAATTTGTAATAACTTAACAGTGTGATATTTGTATTTTTACTGCTGAATATATAAACCATACCATTTATAAATATTATTTGTCAATATAATGACTATACTGTATACTATATTTTCAATTAGATCAAATTCTTTATTAAAAATTCCTATAGTACACCAAAGAACTAAAACAAGATGGTGCAAATTCTTATGACCATTCCATTAGAACAAGAAATATTTTGAACGAAACTGATAAATAAGAAATCTTATGACAAATAGCAAACAGAGAGAGAGAATGAGTTTTTGAAAGTTATGCGACTTATCAATTTTTGGATATCTTAGGAAAAGTATAAATAGATGAAGTGTAATTAATTTCTTTAATGGATGATTGGATGCAAAAAGTTTAAAACTATTACTTGGAAGCCTGAATATCAATGCTTAAATGAGCTGTGCCGGACTACGTATCAACTTGGAATACTGTAATTTGGCCTCAATTCACATTTATTTTCATTTGGAAAGTATATATATTTCTTGTGAGTTTTGTGAAGATACAGATAATGTAAATCATATAAATTACACATCTCTAATCTTAATTTTGGGCAGAATTAATAACTTTGGCCAGAATTATCAATTTAGTGTCGGACAATAAAAAATGTACTTCTATATAATAATATTTATTTAAACTATTTAAACTACCCCAAAAAAGCTATTAAAAAGTTATCAATAAATTCTGTTAAATTTCTCTCTCTCAATATCTAGAATATAAAAAGAATAAGTATGATAAAATATTTAATAAAATATAAAAAATTACAAAATCTTCATAAGCTAAGTATAGTAAAATATAATTGTAATAACTGATAATATAAAAAAAATAAAATATATAAAAAATAGCAAGAAATATAATAAATGTTTTTTTTTTTTAAAAAAAAAAAAAAAAAAAAAATTTTTTTTAAAAAAAAAAAGAAGTAAAAAATCAACAAAACAGATGAAAAACAATCAACAAGTTTATTTATCTATTTAACAGATTTGTTAACATTAATTATCTCATTAAATCAAAT
The DNA here is from genome assembly GCA_003833135.1 of Oehlia diaphana. NCBI lineage: Eukaryota > Fungi > Glomeromycota > Glomeromycetes > Glomerales > Glomeraceae > Oehlia > Oehlia diaphana. The sequence goes on from QZLH01000014.1 coordinate 193,881, forward strand.
GAAATAA
>QZLH01000014.1:194295-211465 GCA_003833135.1 Oehlia diaphana
AAAAAAAAAAAAAAAAAAAAAAAAAAAAAAAAAAAAAAAAATTTTTTTTTTTTTTAAAAAAAAAAAAAAAAAAAAAATTTTTATTACTATTCCTCCAATATTAATTATTATTCAATAATCCAAATTTCTAGTTTATTTTCTCTCTTATATAATTTAGAAGCAGTATCAAAATCGACATTATCAATAATTGTAATAAATTCACCATCTTCATCTTTATATTTTAATTTTGATATTTCGGCGATTCCAAAGGCTTCTTGTATTTTTCTTTTTATTTCTTCATATCTAATTGGTAGAATAAAGTTTAATATACGAATATCTCGGCCGACGTGACATTTTAAAAGGATTTCATCTTCTTTCATCTAAGATAATAAAAAAAAGGATAATTATTAATAACAATCATCATACGATTAACAAATATGATAAAATTACTTACTAGAACACATGGAATTGATGCATTAAATCTTCCCCAATTAGAAATGGGAAATCTTGGTTTGTTCCTGTTATTTATTTCAATAAGGTATTGAATATGTAAAGTAGTCATATCTATAACTTGTTGAGGAGTTGAATCTTGAGCCATCATACTAATTGATGTTGCTTTATCTGTGAAAATTTTTTAGTTAAAAAACTTATACATAGAAAATGAATCAAATATATATAATTATCTTACATAAGTTTTCACGAATAGGATCATCTATATTATAACCTTCCTTTGAATTATAATGAATCTAATCATCAAAAAAATTAATGATTAAAAAAAAGATTCTCACTTTTTTTAGAACATTTGAAATTGACTTGAATGACTTACCGAATTTTTTCTATCTTTATCTTTTTTCAAGGTTAAAACAATAGCATTTGATTGTATTTTGGAGATTGCTTCAATATTATCAACAGGAATATAAATTTTACATTTATTATCATTTAAAAAGATTGATATGCCTTCTTCTAAATATTTATAACGAAATCTCAATTTATAATCATCAACATTATAATCGACCGATTCACGATATTCGTCAATAGAAATATTTAATAGATTAAATTCAATATATTTTGGTGGTAGTTGATAGGAACTTGACCGATTTTGGTTACTTTTGCTGTTATTATGATTATTATGATTATTATTATTATTATTATTATTATTATTATTATTATTATTATTATTAGGACGTTTTGATGATTTCTTATAATTTCCTCCAGAATATTTATTATTTCCGTAACCATTAGTATAATTTTTTTGATTGGCGTAAACCTGTATTATTTATTAATAGGATAAGTCACTAGTAATAAAGAATGATCATTATCATTATGATCAACTTACCCAAGGAATAGGATTATCACTCATCTTTAAATATTTCAAAGATATTAAGGATATTTGAATTATACGCTTAACCTTCTATTATAACTAAAAATAAAACGTTCAATAAGTTAATTTTACGTGTTATTTACCAATGTAATAATCTTTTGAACTAATATAATACTTTTTTATAATAATCGATTTTTTGTACCATTAAAATATATTTTAAAAGTTAAAAAGAGTGAAAAAAAAACTTTGGTTTTAAAGAGAAAAAAAAAAAATCGAAACCAAAGATTCCATATGAGAAAAAAAAAAAAAAAAAAAAAAAAAAAAAAAAAAAAAAAAAAAAAATTCCAAAAAAAAAAAAAAAAAAAAAAAAAAAAAAGATTATGACAATTTATGATACTAATTGACGAGAGATTATTTTCTAACTTGGGTTATGAATTTAACAAACATTTTACCTAAATTGGACCGCGAACTTTTTTTTAATTTCTTTTTTTAAAATATTTTTTTTAACGCCAAATAAAATGTCACGACAAACATTGTTATTAAAAAAAAAAAAGCATACTGTGAAACGTTCATGGCACAATACCTTTAATAATTTCCCAATTTTGTGGCTAAATTATCGGTTTGTTAACTTTATTCACATGTCAATATAAATCCCGTTTCCTTTCTTGAATGAAATATTTAATTTAATACTTTACTATTTATAAATCATTAACCGATTTAATCTATTAATATGATTAATATTACTATTATCATTAAATATTGTTTAGATAAAATAACAAAATTATTCAAACCCCGAATTACAATTTAATATTCAAATTTTGCTTCTAGATCCGAAGAATGATGTTTTGATCGGCTCAGCTGAAGTTCTTCGATGATCTCAGGTTGACTAAGTTGATTATTATCATACCTCATTATCTTCCCGTAAATCGAAATATGAAAAATATATTGTTCTCCTTATAAATACTATAGTAGGCTAAGTTATATGATGAATTGATTCAGCGCAATTTTGATGATTTTTTGGCTTCGCCACGATTAATTGCTATAATCTACAACGATCACAATTATATAACAATATTAAGCCGAATTCATTCACTCATTCTTGGTCATTACAAAAATAATCATAGTAAGCCATAATTTAATTATATTACTAATTGGGAATTAAGATGATCAAATAAGTCACAGTTCAGTTCAGTTTAGTTTGACGAGTCAATGGACTTGACAGACCAAGTCACAACTCACAAGTCACAACACTATTGAACAAATCGGGTAATTTTTTATCCGGCTTCAGACAGCTGATCTTCGTTTCCGAGAAGTAAGAACGCGTTCACAATAATGGAAGCCAAGTTTATACTCCCTTCTCGACACGTTTGGGATTGGTTTTTTTAGTGCTGAAGTCTTTTTTCGTTAGGAATCCTGGTAGACGACCCTGCTTATTTCACTTTTGACCATGAATGGTCTCTGCTGAGTTTTTTAACACACCGCCAACAGTGTAGCGATTTAAGTAATCACAGATAATCGTCAAGTTTTGGGAGAATATCGCGTCGGTAGAACAACAAAGGATGGAGAATATAGCTAGACGCGCGGTTCTAGTGGTATGGAGTATTTTGATCAGATAAATATTTTTGATGTTTAATAATTATGTTCAATTCTTTTCTATTGTTACAGGGGGAGCATACTACTTCCGTTACACGGTCAATTTTCAAACAACAAGACCAAATTGTACGAGATAAATATACCAGACACCTAGAGAATACGAATGTCATCTATCCGCACAGACGACATACTCTGGTAGATAAACATCATTCTTTTTAAATGTTTAATCTGCAAAAAACATATCTAACTATATGAATATATTGCTTTTAATTTCATCCCTTATTTCTATAGGATTTTAGTAACGAGTCTAACGAGTTTTTTAAAATGTCTCGTCAAAAAAAAAAAATCGTCAAATCTGTTTTACAGAATTTGGAAGACAAAATAGACAACGAGAGAAGTGAGATATACCGTATTATTTATATTAAAGTGAATTGCTCAGTTATTGCAAATGATTCAGGGATTTATATATTCCCATCCCGCTTTCACTCTTTGTAGATTCTTAAAATAAAGCATAAGCTGGACGAATCTCCCTATAATTTCAATTGTAACTTAAAGGTAAATACAACAAATATTAAACCTTTGTTCTAGTTTAAATAACTTTAGATCCTTTAGATCAATAGTATTTTGTCCGTACTGCGGAACAAAAAATTCTATGTCATTAATGGTTTATAATTATAATTGAATTTGCTTTTTTACATAATGAAAATTAACTTTCAAATAAAGTTTACCAGAAGAAAATAGACAAATAATATAACATTATTTTTGATCAAAGGAGAGGGAGAAGTCATGTCACCAGACTAATTTAGAAGCAGATTTTGGGAAATTATTACTTTATCATCTGATAATGAATCGTCTCTTGATCATGATGAGACGGATGAAGTAGATAACTAATACAGATGACAGAGATGAAGACGAGGAAGATACACCCCTTAAAAGTAGATAAGGCCACTTTTCAAAAACACATGATATTATACCTGATTTTACGAAGTTGCGATTGAGCACGGGAAAAGTTGTTGAGGATGTTCTCTTTGAACTCGCAAAAGATTTAGATTACGAACAGTAAGTTTCTCGAAATTAATTCTTTTTATTTTGTAATTCATGGTACTGAATTATTATTAGTTATGCCATTCCTACATTGTTGATTGTGATGACAAGCGTTATTTACCGATTTAGAGTGGAAAGAACTAACAGAAGATCGAATTGGAATACTATCTATTTCATACGATTTTGTCAAGGAATTGGGAAAATACGGAAAGAACACCCTAAAAAACTCACGTATAGCTGTAATGACGAAGATGGAGAAAATACAACATCCATAAGCACCACAATAAAGAGTTGATCCAGTTAGTCACGAAAATGGAGATTCCCTCTGATAAGAACATTGGTTCACAGTTGCACTGTTTGGAACGTGTATTAACTTCATACATAAACAAAAAATCAAAAAGGTACACAAGTGATGTTATTAACTCTCATAAACGAGTATGATATAATGTATAGAGCAAATGATGAGACTATATTCTCATTCTTGAGAATTGTTCGTAATATTAAGCAAGAAAAGAAGAATATGCTATCTGGTCTATAAATATAGTTGGTCCCTTCAGCATCTTTACTCTAGGAATGAACACAGCGAAATCACACATTACACTAATTTTCTTGATCGATTTTTTGATGATCCCGACAAGAACGTAGTACAATGGCCCAATACAGCTTTAAACGAAAGCAAGACGGGAAAATTTGAAGGTCGCACAAAGCAACCAAAGAAGTGACCACATATTAAAATTGAAAGTGTGTAGTTCGATACAAGAGAGGTGGGAAAAGATGTCACTTTATTTTTATTTTGAATTGATGAAGGGTAAGGCGTGCTTAAATAGTTAAAAAGTTAACTACTTTCTACAATAAATTATTGTCAACTTCTCATTTTTAATTCGTTTATAACTGTTTATAGGACTGATGCACTATCATTAAGTAGTGTTAATCGGAAGAATCGTGGGCGGCAAGAAACAAGGAAACTCACCGGTCACAAGATTGACGGGATTGTTTTATTCCGTTAAAAGACTTCTTGAATTTGGTGCAATCAATCGAAGGAGCTAGATTCCTTCCAAGGAGTGTCAGACCGGAAGTATCTTCTCGAAAATTTTAAAATGCCGAAGACACTTCGTGACATGTACTCAGAATTGGTAAGAGCTATAGATTTCAACGATCAGGGAGCAAAAAAATTCAAGCCTTTGGCATTATACATCTCGGGTTATGGATCCAATTCGCAAGGCTGGTGGATCAATTTGCATTTTTCGCAAAGACCCCGAATCTCATAATGTTGATAGCAAGTTTTCAGAAAAGGAGTGAAGTTCTTTCTCAAGTTATTGATATCAATTTGTCAGCACAAGGTAAGATAAATTTGTTTTTGTAATTATGATCTTGTTTCTCTTAAACCTCTTAATCTTCTATTCATTTGAGTTTCATTTTCACAGATTATCATAAAGGACAACCTACAAATCTTAAAATTCACTACATTAATCCAGATGAATTGTCAAATAAATGAATTGGTGGAATTTGGCAGACTTTCTTCAGTATCATGCTCAATTTCTTACACCCAGTTAAATTTTTTTCTGATTGTTCCAAGACTCCAAGAAAACTAAGAGTAAATTGAAGTAGATAGAAGTTAAAAAAACTATCAATCAACGATTATCTTATATCGTAAATAGGCATTAAATGTTAAGGTAAACACTGAATTAGATAGATGTAAGAACTAGATTATAGTATGTTTTTAATATTTGTATTTTCATGTGCATTTTTTTTTTATTTATAGGTAAAAAAAAAATAAAGTATTTGTTAATTTTCTTACATTTAGTTTATATTTTTTAAAGTATACTATAGCCAGTATCGGAACTTCCCCGTAGGGAAGGTTCACCGAATTCCATTTCGTCGAAGCTATTTTACTAATGGACATTGGATATTTTGGTTTCGCCGAAAATTATAATATCTTGGAAAAAAAGCTCCAAAAATATATTTTTGTTTCATTGAGCGATGAATATTTTTTATAAACGTTAATCGCTTACAAATGTCCATTCGGCAAAATGGACTGTGATGTGATTAATTGAACATCAAATAAGATTAATATCAAATAAGATTAATTGGTCAAATACTACTTATATAATGTCGAAGAATTTTACTTTTTATTATATATATTATCCAATAAAGTTTTTTAAAAATTATCAAAATTACCAAAAAATTACATGATAAGTAGATAATATATGAAAAAGAGAAAGAATAAATATATGTATATATTATAATGATACAAAATACAAAACAAATGTGTAAAGGGGAGAGTGAATTTGAGCGGGAATTAATATATAATAGTTCTAGAAATTATTTTATTAATAATTTTTTATCTGAATTTTACCAAAGGCAAAATTCGATCCTTTTTATAACCAAATGTGAATTTTTTATACTAATTTACACATTAGTATTTAAAGATGATATAAAGAGCGTGAATGATACCTATAAAATTATGTTTTTTTCATTAATAATTAGTTTTTTTTTTCTAAAAACAATTAAATTCTAATTAATTAAATACATACCAGGAATATAACCAAGAAGTGTTAAGAGTATATTAATACAGAGGTCAGGGCCACATCCTTTTTCTAATACGACACCCAAAGGTGGAAGAATGATAGCGAAAGCGATCTTAAAAATATCAGAGAAAGTAACAGCCATTTTTGTTAGAATTTAGTTTCTTGAATTTGTTTCTTTTAATTTGTTTCTTTTAATTTTGTTTCGACCTTTTTTTTTTTTTTTTGAAAAAGTAGAAAACTTTCGGGGTCTTTATAAACATTTATTCGATAAATACACATGACATCATACAATTACCGTAACTAAATAAGGTTGATATTTAAATATGAAGATCGTTTTTAAAAATCCCCACGTAAAAATGATGTATTTATTAAAAGTTAAAACCTTTTGTCCTTTTACGTTATATTGACATAATTGTTTAGAATAGAACAAATTTGACACATGAAATTTTCTCATAGCATGTCTATCAATCACCTTTAATAACTTTCAATCAATAAAATATAATCTTTCAGATATATAATCTAATACCATAGAAAAAAAAATTAATTTCCTTTTACACTATTCTTATAATTAATTATTTATCAAATTAGTATTTCAAAGAGTCCTTAAACTTATGAATAATCGGTTGTTTAATTCTTTGTATTTCGCTTATCTCTTAGTGTTTCTTGGCAATCATTGCACTAACTTGCAAAGAAAGCAACCAGCCACCCTTTATTAAATGTCGTACTTATTGTGTCATTAAACTTAATTAAGCTTAATTGAGAAACGTTATACAATATACTGTATAAGTTACATATTACTAACATCATAAGTCACGTGATTTTTAGGAAAATTATCGTTAAAAACATCTTTTAAAAGAAATTTAATTTTTTGAAATAAATTTTTATATAATCGATTATTTCCGAATTATGTAGAAAACAATGGACCATTACTGCACTATTATTATTTGAACTAGATTTAGATTATGGCTTGGCAGTGATTATTGTGTGGTTAGTGCGTGTGTGGCAAATTCGTCTTATTAAATAATTTGAATTTGGTTTAGTAATCTAACCAAAAACGCGTTTCTTATCTTAAAAAGTGGGGTAAAAAAGTTCGTGCGTATATTATTAAATATATGCTATCATTATATATTTTAAGTTTAAACCTGTAAAAAAAAAATATTTTTTTTTTTGACATTTTTGTTTGACAATGATTTACAACTAATACTTATTTGAAGTTAAATAAAAAATTCATCCAATCATATCTTTTATAAATAATGGTACAAATATTTTAGATGATGGAATCTCTCTTTCTAAGATAAAGAGAATGGTGGTATAGAAAATGCTTGCATAATAAAGTAAGTATAAATATTGTAAGGTGTAAGGTCCATGTCCTATATCACAATCTTTTAAAATACTTAATTTGTCAAACTAACCTTGTTAACTTTAAAATTGGAATTATGTAATACTGATATCTTGTTCACATGACAAGTTTGCGCAGCAATATAAGATATGCAGTGATTGTTTCAAATAATTCGTGAATATGGTTCAATCTCTAATGAATGGTTGAATTAAAGATAAAGAACATATGAGAAACTTTATAAAGATTGTATTAAACGCACTATATATATCAAGTTATAATAATAAACATCATATTATCAACAAAAACGGTAAATATCTTATACTTAACTAAATTATGGACGTAAGTCACGTAACTACTTACAGTATAAAGAATATCAAATTAATTTCTCTGTCCTGGAATTGAACTCAACAACAAATTTTCTGACTTGTAAACCCAATAATTATTTAAACAAAATAACTAAAGAACTATGTATAAAATATAATAATTATTTTGTACTCAATTTTTATTTTAATATCAAAAAAACAATATGATAATAATGATTATTTTTATTTACCACCATCAGACGAAAAATGAAAAATGAAAAAGTGTCATATATAGTATGCTTTCAAATAATCAATAATTGATTCAACCTGAATTCAATAAAAAATTTGCTATGCGTGGAAATCTATGGTTTTGTTTGGACCTTACTAACACAATATTACTGACTTCGAAGATGCTCTTCCATAGCCTGTCTTAATATTCTCATCGATGGCATGTTATTTCAATAAATTATTTTTTGTATTGCTTATTCATGAAAAATAAAATGATGCCATTATCATGTGACATTCTGACCACATGAATTATAGTAGATATGCACAGTATTATCGTGACGTTAAATGAGATTCCTCATTGGTGACTTATCATCTTATCATGTGACACCTAATTGTGTCAATCAAAAATGCACAGCAATTTTTTGATCAAAAGTCGCTTTTCAAAATGAAAATGGATGAAAAGAAATTAATGAATAAAAGATCCTTCCCGAAAAGGTTAAAAATCAATGTAAGTCCCATCATGTGGTCCGTCGAAAAAGGGGTTGATTTATATTATTTATATTATTACATCATAATTGAAAGCGCTGATCGGAAAACTAATTGCGTTGTTTACATTCAATAATAACAATGCTGCGTTTAAAAGTAAATTCAAACAAAAGCAATTTTTTTCTATATAATTAAACGACATCTACGACATCTGATGATTTATTCTCAAAAAATTTTTACCATTATTATTTAAAAAAAAAAAAAAAAATTTTTTTTTAACGATGAGTACATACAAACAAAAACGAAGGCTTAACAAATCCCCCACGTATAAGAGGATTAAAAAAAAATATCCACCCGACCCGAATAAACCAGACGAGGATATTATTAAAGAATCGATCCATCTACTTTACTTAGACATTGATAAATTATTGATTAATTCAAAAAAAACTCGTCGTTACGAAAGACTAAGTAGGAAGGGAATTACCGAATTTGAAAAACCCCCACGTCTTCAGAATACATTTATTTTATATAGAAGAAATAAATCAGCCAGCCCTGAATTTAAAAACAAGCTAAAGGTGGATAAAAAAGTTAAACTTACATCAAAAGAAATAGGAATTCTTTGGAACAATGAAACGGAAGAAGTGATAAAGTTTTTCTGCGCTCTTGAAAGGATGGCCGAGAAAAAGCATAGAGAAATTTATGGGGATAATTATAAATTTGAAAAGAAGAAAAGTCAACCAAAAGATCGAAAAAATAAAAATAAAAAAAGATCTTTGATATCATCCCATTCTCCTCCAATCGAAACATTTCCGATACCATTGCCATATGACCAACAGTATGATGGTCAAATAAACACATCTAACCCTAAACCTAACCCTAACCCTAACTCTAATCCTAACTCTAATCTTAACTTTAACTCCAATTTTGGAAATACAAACGAACCAACCATTCCTCAAATATATGAGTATGAAGGAACCGAATTAGAAGGAACCGAATTAGCAAACATTCCTCAAACATATAATGATTTTGAATTAGCAAACATTCCTCAGGCATATGAGGAAATTGAATTAGCAAACATTCTTCAAACAAATAATGATTTTGAATTAGAAAACATTCCTCAAACATATAATGATTTTGAATTAGCAAACATTTCTCAAACAAATAATAATTTTGAATTAATAAACATTCCTCAAACATATAATGATTTTGAATTAGAAAACATCCCTCAAACAAATAATAATTTTGAATTAGCAAACATTCCTCAAACAAACAATGATTTTGAATTAGCAAACATTCCTCAAACATATAATGATTTTGAATTAGCAAACATTCCTCAGGCGTATGAGGAAATTGAATTAGCAAACATTCTTCAAACATATAATGATTTTGAATTAGCAAACATTCCTCAGGCGTATGAGGAAATTGAATTAGCAAACATTCCTCAAACATATAATGATTTTGAATTAGAAAACATTCCTCAAACATATAATGATTTTGAATTAGCAAACATTCCTCAAACATATAATGATTTTGAATTAGAAGACATTCCTCAAACATATAATGATTTTGAATTAGCAAACATTCCTCAAACGTATAATGATTTTGAATTAGAAACATTTCTCAAACATATAATGATTTTGAATTAGCAAACATTTCTCAAACAAATAATGATTTTGAATTAGAAACATTCCTCAAACATATAATGATTTTGAATTAGAAAACATTCCTCAAACATATAATGATTTTGATTTTGAATTAGTAAAATTCCTCAAATGTATGATGATTTAAATTAGCAACACTGCTACTCATGATCGTCTTTGATTTTAATAAATAATTGTCTTTTTATACAGTATTTGCCTTTTTTTTTAATATTTTTTATTTTATTAAAATATGTATCTTATATTATATCATGAGGAGGAATTTCTCCCGGTAAAATTTGGAAATGACGATTACAGACTGGCCAATTCAGATCTCTTTCAAGGTGTAATTTGTTTTATGTATTTAAATAAAATAATATATAAAAGACGTTAGAATTCCTATAACATCATGTGACATATCTAGATTTGCGATGTAACGGCTGTATTATATGAAAGACCGGTAAGAACTTGAAAGTTATTACAATGTAGCGGCAATTTATAAAAAGTTAAGGGAAAATAAATAAAATTTACTGCTAAACAATTTAAATTATAGTCAATTACATTGAAATGCTACAGTATATTAGTAGAATACGGTTATTGCTCTGTTGGTTCATAATTAATATAATACCCTTTGTGGTTGTTAAATTTATAATGTTCGTAGTCCTCGAGGACATAAAAAAAAAAAACAATTTTACATGCTGATTTTAGAACGAATTTACCGCATATATTGTTCATTCCAAACTACAGAAAAAACAAAAAATAGTTTTTTTACTTTGATAGTTTCTTAAAAGTAACACTTTGTATTCTTATTTTAAATTTCATGTTAAAATAATATTTTTATTATTTTAATAATTAACAAATTTGTTCCAATAAATTATATAAACAAAGTAGAAAACTGATAATAATAAAAATAAATAAATAAAATAAAGACAAAGCATAAAGAGATAGTTCATCTATTTAGAAGGTGAAATAAAATTGGCATTACTACCAGAACGTAATATTTAGTATATCGGATATATTAACTAACAAAGTGTTATACTAATCTCAGAAAAACCATCTATAATTGATAATGAGTGATGTCGTATGAAAAATCAACATAGCAAAGTATCAAAAAAACAAGTAAATTCCTGAAATCCGCGTGATTGATTTCGGGAATGTAGTTGTTTTTTTGATATTTTGCTATGTTGATTTTTCATAATAACAACCTTCATCTGGATTGGATTGTAAAGAATTATTTACTTGTTGAGATTGCTCATAATCATATCCAAAATTATAATTGAGATTAGAGTTAGATAGAAAATACATTTGACCCGTTTTAATATTAGCTAACAAATATGGTTGGTCTAACAAGTAGTAAATAATAAAATCTTGTGTATTATTATAAATAGATTCAAAAGAATTCGTTGAATTCGTTAAATATTGTGTTGAAGGTGTAATCGAGTCGGGTGGGATAGAGTTCGTTGAAATTTGTGAAATATCATTAATTAGGTATCTCGAGTCGGGTGGGATGGAATTCATGGAATTCGTTGAAACAATGTCATTAGTTCTCGACTGTGATGAGGTAGAATTCGTTGGAAATTGGGAAATGTTATTAGATAAGTAAGGAGATGTAGGTTCTTCAAACAACAATTCGGATAAGGCATAATCCATTGAAGATTGCGAATCATCATCCTGTAGAGAAGGAAGTTCATCTAATGGTGAAGATTGCGAAGTATGAATCTGTGGTCCCAAATATGTTTCGGCTGGAGAAGAGGAGGATGACATCGACAACTCTTTTTTATTTTTATTTTTTCGATCTTTTGGTTGGCTTTTCTTCCTTCCAGGTTTATAATTATCTCCATAAATTTCTCTATGTTTTTTCTCGGCCATCCTTTTAAGAGCATAGAAAAGCTTTTTTACTTCTTCCGTCTCATTTTTCCAAAGAATTCCTATTTCTTTTGATGTAAGTTTAACTTTCCTATCCACCTTTAGCTTGTTTTTAAATTCAGGGCTGGCTGATTTATTTCTTCTATATAAAATAAATATATTCTGAAGACGTGGGGGTTTTTCAAATTCGGTAATTCCCCTCCTCTTTAGATTTTTGTAACGACGAGTTTCTTTTGAATTAATCAGTAATTCATCAATGTCTAAGTAAAGTAGATGTTCCAACTCTTTAACAATATCCTCGTCTGGTTTATTTTTATTCTCAATTCCATTATGCGCAAAAGATTTGATGCGTCCTTCTTGTTGTTTGAATTTACCCATTGTCAATTAAAAAAAATTAAAAATATTTCAAGAATATTTTTATCGAAATTTTTTTCGGAAGCAATTTTTTTTTATTAAAAAAAAAAACAGCATGAATAGTCTGAAGCATGCTATTGTTGTTGATCATATATTTACTTTATCTTCGTAGTTAGTTTTCCGATATCATATCATTGTTGAATAACTTATTATGTAATATAACACAAAGCATGAAAGGTTGATCATCTTCGTTCGTAGCTAGTTTGACCTTATCATTCATCTTTTTCCTTACTAAGGTCATGGCTGAAATCTTGTACGTGGCAATATGTGAGAGATCAGCTATTAATATTTTTATTATTTGTGCTTGACGTAAGCTCCTCTACTAATTAACTTTTTTTCATTGTTTTAAAATGTACCCTGTAAAAATTTTTATCCGAATATTTTTCCGTGAAAATGACGGATATCCGTGTTAGAGTCTTAGAGAGATGAAATTTTCCATAATTTAAGGCTATAAAACATAATACGGATCAAGAATAAATAAGATCAATATCTGAGGCATACTTTGCTTGTTCATACTATGAATAATCATTAAAGTGTATATCATTATTAAATTCGAAATGTTTATTAGAAAAACAAATGCATACGGATTTAGAATAAAATGTCGTTTGCGCAGCAATACATTCGACAAATTCGTAATAACCATTTTTTTAATTTTCTATGATATTTTATTATTTAATAAAAAGATTACATTCCAATAAAATAGAAATTACACTCCAATAAAAATAGATAAATATAAATTGTATATATAAAATATAAGAATAAAGTTTTTTTTTCGTTTCATTTTTAATTTATTTAATTAACAAATTGCACACGCAATTTGTTGATTAAATCAATTAAAAAAGAAAACTAAATTTTGCATTATTAAGTAAAAAAGAACATAAGGCGTTGATCGGCTATCATAGGTCGCTTAAGTCGCTCAAATCTTTGAGAACTTATCGGATATGTTGGTAAAGTATTGGCTTTGAGTAGCTAGAATGTTCTACGCAAAGTCAACATAGCAAAGTATCAAAAAATCAACTAAAAATCTGAAAGTCTTGTATATTTTTAGTTGTGTTTTTGATACTTTGCTATGTTGATTTGAGTCAAAGAGCGTTATTTCAGATATTTAAGTTGATACCTTTGATACTTTGCTATGTTGACTTTTTGTAAGAACATCCAGAGGAATAATCATCTTGTTTGGGAGGGCTTTGTTCAAAGAGCATATTATAAAGTATTTGTTGAGAAAGATTGAAATCAGGGCGATAGTCATATATTCGTTCTTGCTGAAAAATGGTTGGTAATTCAGGTTGTTGAATAGTGTTTGCTAATTCATTATATGATTGCTGAGGAATGTTTGCTAATTCAGATTGTCGAATAAATTCAGGACCATTATATGATTGCTGAAAAATGGTTGGTAATTCAGGTTGTTGAATAGTGTTTGCTAATTCAATATATGATTGTTGAGGAATGTTTGCTAATTCAAGTTGTTGAATAAATTCAGGATCATTATATGATTGTTGAGGAAAGTTTGTTAATTCAGGTTGTTGAATAGTGTTTGCTAATTCAATATATGATTGCTGAGGAATGTTTGCTAATTCAGGTTGTTGAATAATACATGGTTGCTGGGAAGTGTTTAACATCATTTCGTTTGTTTGATAATTATCAAAGTTGATGTTAGATAAAAAACAAATTTGATTCTTTTTAATATTAAATAAGTATGGTTGGCCTAATGAGTCGTAAATAATTTCATAATCTTGTATATTGTCACAAATGGAACTAATAATAGAGTCGAATTCAAAAGATTCCGTTGAGGATTGCGATACATAATTTGTTGAGTTGGATGAGACAGTTGAAGGTTGAGAATCGTTAATCTGTGGGATAGGAGGATTATATGGCGACGATTCATCAGTTGAGGAAGAACGGGATGATACAGACGACTCTTCATAGGTTTCAGTTTTTCGAATTTTTAGTTGATTTTTAAAATTTCTTATAAATTTATAATTTTCATAAATTTGTCCATGTTTTTTCTTCGCCATTCTTTGAAGAGCATAGAAAGTCTTCATTACTTCTTTTGTTTCATTATTCCAGAAACCTGCTATTTCACCTGAAATAAATTTCGCTTTTTTATCTTCAGGTGCTCTATTTATAAATAGAGGACCAGCCATTTGATTCCTTCTATATAATATAAATGCATTCTGAGGACGTGGTGGATTTCCAGTTCCGGTTCTCAACATTTTTTTATAACGGCGAGTTGTATTTGGATTAGTAAGTAACTCATCTATATCTAAATAAAACAGATGAATCGAGTCCTTTACAATATCCTCATCTGATTTACAAGGATCAGGCGCAAATTCTTTATTTTTTCTCTTATGCGCAGAAGATTTTTTGCGTTGATTAAATTTACCCATCGTTAAATAAAATTAATTTTAAAAATTTTTTTTGAAGAGGATAATTTTTTTTAAGAGGATAATGATAAAACCTTGTAGGTTCAAATAACAAAATTTAGGAATTTTCATCGAGTAGTCGTCCTTTATAATTTATTTGAACTTTCATACCGCAGCTTGGTTATTGTTTGAATTCGAACGTGTAACATATGATTATTTATAACTCGAACACACCACATGATATCATAAAGCGCTATTTTCTAAAATGAGATCACATCCTTGAAGATCTTGTTACAGAATTCTTCATTCAAAAATAGGGGTCATAAAAGCATTTGTTTCCAAAAATAACCTAATACAAATCAACACTCCGAGTTATTATTTAAGTTTTATTAATAAATCGTTTTCATTTTAATTAATCAAACACGTCACTAATTCTATAACAATTTGTATGCAAATAAAAGAATTCTTGGCTCAATTATTTTAGTCTCTTGTAGTTATTTTAATTAAAAATTAACAGTAAGTCACGATCTCAAGGAATAAATATTAATTTATGAAAGAATTTAAAGAATACTTTGCTAACAACTTAAATTTTTTAAATGTATTGTAAAATTAATATTACAATGCATTATATACAAACCATGTTAAGATACACGTTATTGGTCTCTTTATAATACATATCATAATATAAATTGTTAAAATATATTTGTGCTTTCATTGTAAAAAATTTATTGTACAATTTATTGCTAAAGTGCCATTACAATATATTGAAATTGCTTGCCTATTGATAAACTTTAATATAATGATAATAAACAGTTATATTTTATCTTCTGAACCATCAGTTAGTAACTGTTCGTTAAATTAATAATAAAAAAGAATTTAAAAAAAAACTTGCTAAATTCCTATATCCATATCCAAAGAGACTAGAAACTCAAATTAAGAATAAAACAATACCTTAAGCTGCATGTCCAAAGAATCGCCTAAAAAAGAATAAAACAAAATCGTTAGTAAAACGTTTTGGTAAAGAAATAAATTGAAAAAAAAAATATTTTTTTTTCGGAAGCCCTTACTGAGATAAGGGACATGACCGTCTAAAAAAGAAAAAATTGTAAAACGTTCCACTAAAGAAATAAATTAATATATATATATATATATATATATTTTGGAAGCTCTTACCAAAATAATACGTCTCAAAGACAAAAAAAGAGGAAATCAATATTTTGTTACTGCAAATTAAAAAGAACAACGTATCAAAAGCTCTGAACGCCATCCACGTATCCAAAGAATTGAAAAGTCGCCTAAAAAAGAGGAAAAAAGAACTGTTAATAAATTTGTTGAAAAAATAAAATTCATTTTACTTGCCGAAATCCCATCTTCAAAGCAACCTCCCCGGAAATCTAAAAAATAAGAAAACAAAACATAATAAATGTTTCCTTAAAGAATTTGATAGTTCACCAAAATTTGAAATATGAAATCCAAATGTCTAAATGAAAAAAAGATAAGTCAACATATATTAAGTTAGAATAGATAAATTAAAATAGTAAAAAACTTACCAAAAACAAAATCTCATGCGTCCAAAGAGACCCAAAGAACCGCCTAAAAAAACGAAAATGAACTGTTAGTAGCTGTTCATTAATATATTAATGAAAAATAAATTAAAAATTTACAAAATATCGCGTCAAGAAGACTGAAGGAGCCACCTAAAAAGGAAAAATAGAAATGTATAAACATTTTATTAAGGATTTATTTTTTTTTGTGGGTGGTTTCAACACTTTTTTAAATAAAATACGAAAAAGAAAGGATGGAAAGGGGAAAGGAAAGGAAGGAAGGGGAGAAGGAACGAAAGGAAAATGAAGGAAAGGAAATGGGTAAAAAAAGGGAAATAGCGAGGAAGAAAAAAGTTTAGATCAAACTGCGGTGGAATCCTAGATCAAATGGAAGTCATGATTTACCCCAGTAACGCCACAAAAAATTTACACCCCCACGTGATTTTTGGCCGGCATTATACGTCTCGGCTGGCATTAAGAAATTAAGCATGTGACAAATAAGGAGTGACAAATAGGATTTTACACA
>QZLH01000014.1:212018-234815 GCA_003833135.1 Oehlia diaphana
GGCATTAAGAAATTAAGCATGTGACAAATAAGGAGTGACAAATAGGATTTTACACACTGAAAAAAATCTCTGTCCCTGGAATACATAGTAAAAATGGAAAACAGGAAAGGTGTGACGACGGTGACAAATTTTGAAGGTCACGTGGGGGTGGAAAAATTTTGTGGCGATACTGGGGAAGATGAAGTCATGGACGTGGTCACGTGGACGCAGACCCGTGAAAGCTATGGTCATGGTGGAAGATTTGGACAAAAGTAAAAAATTCTATTTACATTCATTTAATTATATCAGATATATTTGCGAAAATATTTAGTAAATAGTAATCCTACAAGTTTATTTTTTTATTAATTAATTGCACTTCATAAAAATATGTATTTTGCAAGTTCTTGCAATTATTGCTACTATATACTTTAAAAATACCTTGTACAAGGCTTGTACAAGGCTTGTACAAAGATTGCACAATTCATTATGAATATTTAGCGTTGTTAGCAAAGTAATTTTACGCGCTGATTCTGAATAATGTTTTCGCAGCAATATATAAAAATTGCGACTTTATTTTTTTAACATTAAAAAAAATGATATTTAAAATCAATCATTTTATATTATAATTTTCGAGTGGATGTTTTTATTTATTTTTATATTAGAACAAATTACATTTCAACAAAATTAAAATAAAAAGGCAAATAAATGTAAATATAGAGAGTGAAATAATTATATGTTTATTTAATTTTAATAAAAATACAATTCCCAAAAAAACCAATGATCCAAAAAGTAAATCAATATAAAATTAAAATCTACCATTACCATTCATAATATTCTATGAAAAGCAACATAGCAAAATCAACAAACTACCCATTGAGTAATGTATCCTCCATATTCATTGCCAAAACAGACCTACCATCCTGTATTGACACCGACATGGAAGATGTTATTCAACAGATAATCAATTGATCTTGTTTAATGTTAACTTCTCAGAGGGAAAAATCATTACGTTAATTGAACTGATTCAATCTTAAAAGCGCATGTGGTGCTGCTGTTACAATCAAATCATGTGTTTCTTGTGCTGTTTCATACCTTCCATCCTCGAAGGGACAATAATATCCCTGTTGTGTTGCTGTTACAATCAAATCGTGTGTTTCTTGTGCTGTTTCATACCTTCCATCCTCGAAGGGAAAATAGTATCCCTGTTGTGTTATTGTTACAATCAAATCGTGTGTTTCTTGTGCTGTTTCGTACCTTCCATCCTCGAAGGGACAATAGTATCCCTGTTGTGTTGCTGTTACAATCAAATCGTGTGTTTCTTGTGCTGTTCCATCCCTTCCATCCCTGGAAGGACAATAGTATTCTTGTTGTGCTGCCGTTACAATCAAATCGTGTGTTTCTTGTGCTGTTTCATTCCTTCCATCCTCGGAAGGACAATAGTATTCTTGATGTGCTGCTGTTACAATCAAATCGTGTGTTTCTTGTGCTGTTTCATTCCTTCCATCCTCGGAAGGACAATAGTATTCTTGATGTGCTGCTGTTACAATCAAATCGTGTGTTTCTTGTGCTGTTTCATTCCTTCCATCCCCGGAAGGACAATAGTATTCTTGTTGTGCTGCTGTTACAATCAAATCGTGTGTTTCTTGTGCTGTTTCATCCCTTCCATCCCACAAAGGATAATAGTATTCTTGTTGTGCTGCTGTTACAATCAAATCGTGTGTTTCTTGTGCTATTTCGACCCTTCCATCCCACGAGGGATAATAGTATTCTTGTTGTGCTGCCGTAATTGTTTCTTGCGCTGTTCCATTTTCCCCGACCATGGAAGGATAATCTTGTGCTTGTTGTGCTATTCCAATCTCGGAGGAATAGTATCCAAAAATTATTGGCTCATCAAAGTTAAGGTTAGAGTTAGATAGAATATATATTTGACGTGTATTAATATCGAATAAACATTGCATATTGTTATCTTGTATGTGCTGAAATTGCTCGGTAAATGCTTGATCAATAGTATATATTTGTTCTTCAGGTTCCAAATTTTCAGTTTCTTGTCTATAATTTTCGGAATGTATTTGTTCAGCCTTTCTCGCAAGAGCACGGAAAAGGGATTTTATATGCTCTGGTTCCCTATTCCAAAGAGCTTTTATTTCTTTCGAAACGTCACAAGCTCTTCTATCTTCAGCTGGTCTATTTTTAAATTCGGGACTGGCCATCTTGTCCTTCCTGTATAAAATAAACGCATTTTGACATTTTGGTGGACGACTCAATTCTCCACTCTGGAATTTTTCTGCACGTTTGTTTGTTCGTGAATTACCCAACAAAGTATTCATATCTAAAGAAAATGCATAAGTTGTTCCATTAATAATTTGGTCATCTGACTGGAAACTATTGGTAAAGGTATATTCCATTGTAATCGTAATCTATTAAAAAAAGAAAAAAGAAAAAAAAGAAAAAATTTTGAGAATTTTAAGCGGGAATTCTACGGCGTATAAATTATAAAATTACGCGTCGATCTCGTTATTGATATGCAGTGTTACTTTAACTTAACAATTTTACAATTAAAATTAATAATCTTTTTTTTTCAAAAGGAAGCACATTGTAATTTTTAACCTTATTAAGAATTTATGAAAGGATTATTGATACCTTACAAGTTAATGGCGGTCTCGGAGATACTTCTCCAAATTCTAAAAATAGTAGGCCGTAGCCATGAAAATCTTTATTTATAGTGTACAATGCGTAGTTATGAATGGGGCGATGAAAACTATATCTATATATTATGTTAATTATGTTATCAAAAATTGATTTTCCCATTTGGACAAAAAGGTTGATAATGAAAGATAATGAAGTTATGATATCATTTTTACATAATTGCGCCTTATCTTCAACGTAAATAGCTAAATTTTTTTTTCCGTAACACAATGAACATTATTAAATCAAGTTTTGGAAAAAGCGCGTAAAACCCGTTTATTTTATAATTTGTTCTTTTGAATTATATTTATTTGGTTTAGATCACAGCATCTATTTACTGTAATATTTTTTATCGATGTGTGATTGAAATTTTTCTTTATAGCTTCATTACGCAGTCATCATTTTTAGCATCAATTTTTTCTATTTAAAAAGAATGATAACTTTATTATAAATTCATATTAATAAATATAAATAAATTATAAAAGAACAAAAAAAAACAAAAAAATAAAAATAAATAAAAAAGAGTGAAAGCTATGCAATAAAATAGAGAATCTTTGCATTTCTATAAATAAGTACGTATAATTTAATCTTAGAAGAAAAAAGAATCAACCTATAATATAATTGTGACTAAAGTGAAATTTCTATGCAAAGTTTATATAATAATTTACAAAAATAACAACCAAGTCTATTTGAAAGGGTTCCTTTGAGAAACGGACATACGGTGGACCGATTCGGATATTTGGCCATCGACCTTTAATTGTAATTAGAATTAGTGAATTATCTGGAATCTGGAAAAGACAAACGGAAAATTCCTTACGTGATCTGCGATGGTCAAATATCCGAATCGGACCATTATGTCCGGGACTCAAAGGAACCCTTTCAAAAAAATTTGGTTGATAATTTTGCTTATGTAATTATATTGACTTCTTATAGACTTTCAGTTGGGTTCGTCCGATAAAGTCGATACATACATAAGTATGATATAACCAGGTTCAAAAGGATCCGTTGAACCAAGAACGTAGTCATAGTTCATCAAGTTGAATGAGCTGGGTAAGGTAGAATATTCAAAAGCATAATTAGGTAAGTTGTGATTCTGCGAATTCAAGTTGGATGAAGTAGAATCTTCAAGAGTGTAAGTCAAAGTAGGAATGTCAAGAATGTAGGTTGAGGTAGAATCTCCAAGAGCGTTATTAGTCAAATTGTGATTGTACGATCTCGAGTAATCTTCAGAAGTGGCATCATTCATCATGTTTTGATTCGGCAAATTTAAGTTGGGCGAGGTAGAATCTCCAAAAGTGTTATTGGTAAAGTTGTGATTGTACGATCTCGGGTAATCTTCAGAAGTGGCATCATTAATCATGTTTTGATTCGGCAAATTTAAGTTGGGCGAGGTAGAATCTCCAAGAGTGTTATTAGTAAAGCTATGATTGTACAATCTCGAGTAATCTCCGGAAGTGGCATCATTCATCATGTTTTGATTCAGCAAATTTAAGTTGGGCGAGGTAGTATCTCCAAGAGTGTTATTAATAAAGTTGTGATTGTACGATCTCGAGTAATCTTCAAAAATGACATCATTCATCATGTTTTGACTCGGCAAATTTAAGTTGGGCGAGGTAGAATCTCCAGGAGTGTTATTAGTAAAGTTGTGATTGTACGAGTAATCTCCAGAAGTGGCATCATTCATCATGTTTTGATTCGGCAAATTTAAGTTGGGCGAGGTAGTATCTCCAAGAGTGTTATTAATAAAGTTGTAATTGTACGATCTCGAGTAATCTCCAGAAGTGGCATCAATCATCATGTTCTGATTCGGCAAATTTAAGCTGGGAGAGGTTGAATCTCCAAGAGCGTTATTAGTAAAGTTGTGATTGTGCGAATCGCCTGAAATGGCATCATTCATCATGTTTTGATTCGGCGAATTTAAGTTGGACGAGGTAGAATCTCCAAGTGTGTGCAAACTCATATTGGATGAGATAGAATCTGTTGAAGATTGGGAAGCTTGATAATATGGTAATGATTCGGCTGAAGAATTGTCAGATGAGATCGATGACTCTCTTTTCTTTTTTTTATATTTATAATCATCTCCATAAACCTCCTTATGCTTTATCTTGACCATCCTTTCAAGAGCACAGAAAACCTTTTTTACTTCTTCCGTCTCATTTTTCCAAAGAATTGCTATTTCTTTTGATGTAAGTTTAACTTTTCTATCCTCCTTTCGCCTTTTTTTAAATTCGGGGCTACGTGATTTAAATCTCCTATATAAAATAAACCTATTCTGAGGGCGTGGAGGTGTTTTAACTTTGATAGTTCCATTTCTTTCTGATTTCTCTTGACTTTTATGACGTCGAGTTTTTTTCGAGTTAGTCAACAATTTATAGAATTTTTCTTTATTTAAATTATATCTATAAATATAATCATTTACAATATCTTCGTCAGTTTCAGGTGGATAGTAGTTAGCACACCATCTTTGTTTTCTAGGTTTACCCATACTTAATAAGAAAAAATAATTAAATGGATCCAATTGAAGGATGTTTCATTAGATTCCGTACAAAAATGCCTTTTTATAAAAAAAAATCCCTTAATTTATTATATTGTTTTTGTTTTTTTTAATACAAACCGCAGTATGTTATTGTTTGATAATTTCATGTAGTTCAGTGGCGATCCGGGTAAAATATTCCAGAAACACAAAATTTATTGCTTTGTTTTTTGACCTTATAAATACATAATAAGTCAACAGAAATATGACCAAACAACGTATACTATACAATATTATTATTTAATTTCCAATCCTAGCAGATTTTTTGTCAATTCTTATTTAGGAATTCTTTGGAAGATCTCGGAAAACGGACGACTTTGGTGTGACAGAATTTACTAACTTTCCTAATAATAGATAAAGTTGAATGGTATGAATAATGAATGAATGAATAATTAATTGTATGATGAACCAAAATAAACTTACAGTAGGTTTCGTTACACTCGATTTCCTTTACCACTTTTATCCTAAAATTCTTGGTACAATCATAAATATGAAGGTACAATTTTATAATTTTTTTTTTTTGATAATAAAAATGGTTGGAAATTTTATTTGACATAAATTATTTCTGAAATAAATATTAACCCAAATGTTCAAGTAATAAAAAAAAAAGAAAAAAAAAAAAAAAGGTTGAATATCTCTAAGACAATTCGTTTAAATGAGGTTGTATTCGTAATCTACTTCCTTGTCTTAATGAAACAACAGGAATAATTTTAGAAGTAATTTTCCATTCAGAAACAATTGGATATTTTTCACCATTAATTGAGAACGCAAAAGATTTTTCAGTCATATCCAAATGAATTGTAATAATATCACCTTCTTTCAATTTAGCACCATACCATTTACGATCTTTCTTATGATAAACATAACCATCAGAACAAAGAAGCCAACCATGATATTTTTGAATATATATTATTACATTTTCTTCTAATGTTTTATCATAATCACATAATCCAATCCAAACAGTTTTATGTAATTTTTCGATTACGATATCCCATTCATAAATTCCTTTTCCTTTAATGATCATATCCGTTATCATAGATTTAATAGAATTATCATTAATATTACTAACTTCTACAGTGAACCCATCCTTTGAAACTTGAAAACCATAATTAAATTCGATGAATCTTTCATGATAAGCTTGCCATCTAAAAATAGGAACACCACGAATTAATCTTGAGTTATTAATAATTTCTTGAGCAGAAATATTTTCATCAATTTTACAACGGTAAGCATCTAATAATTTTTCATAAGGAAAGACATTTAAAGGTTCCACATATTTCATGATGCACATGAAATCCATTCGATGTAAATCAAAATAAGGTAATAATGGTTTCAACTGTTTTTGTATATCTTTAACTATATTTGGTTCATAATCCATAATAAATGCTGAATCTTGATTAGGTAAAAAATAATCTTTAATAATGATTCTTTTAATCTTGATTAAAGTATATTTAAATAATTCAAATTCTGTAGTGGCAAAAGGTACTTTAACATCAAGTGTTTTTGATAAAAGATATTTTAAAGCTAATAATGATAAAGAATCATCCTCTAAAGGATTTAAATTAAATTTTGCCACAAAATCAATCAATAATTTTGACATTCCATTATAACTTTTTATAGTAAAGATTTCAACATATTGAGATAGAAGTTGTTTACCTAAATCTTTATCTCCATTATTTAAAATTTTCTTGGTAAATTCAATAATATCTTTTTGGAGTTCATTTAATTTAAAACAATTTGCTGCATAATACATTTCTATAAAATCCTTAACTGTTAAATCCACTTTTTTAATATTTGAAGTATATAAAAATTCCAATATAACCTTCATGACAGTAGAATTAATTTTTGTAAATATAATATTTTTAATTTCTGCTTTTGATTTATTAAAGATAAGATTGTTGAATACATCGCTACGAGTTGCTAAAATATTTTTACATGCACGTAACGTAACTCCATCAGAACATTTTAAAGAAATATCATAGGATCTTTCATCATTTAATAAAGTTCTCAAATCATTCTCTAATGATTTTCCTCGTATAGATGGTTTATTATGATTTTTTTTTGATTTGAATAATGTTGTCATGATATTATCTATCGAAGAAATAAGTAAAAGAAAAAAATTTTTTCTTTCGAAAAAAAAAAAGGAAAAAAAAAAAAATAGGTTGTAGAAAATGTTGTGGCTTAACTAATTTGGCTATCATGAGAAATCTTTATGATAAAGCATATGATTTGAAGACATATATGTTATTTGTTTACTTTTTTAAAGAAAAAGTTAAAATTCCTGTTATTCCTGTTGATTAACCACGTGGACATCAATTTATTTTTGGTAAAATTTAATTTATTCTAATTTATAATTTTAATTAAATCGCGACAACGATATCAATAACGACAATAATACAATATATTGTTAACATTGTAATAACGTAATAGAATACTAATAGAATAGAATTTTTGAAAAGTAAACTGTACAAAGAAAAAAAATTCGAACGAACCAAGTAAATATTTAAGCGGAGATGTGAAAAGTTTCAATATTATAAAAGGATGGATTGTATAAATATAAATATATATATATATACTGGTTCTGTATATATACAAACACACTACATATGAACATTGATTAGTGTTACACGACTTTTGATTATCAGGAAAGGTTATCAATTATCATTTATCATAGATTATTTATAGCTAATGATAAGTTTATTTACGTTTTACGTTCCAAGTTTATTTTCATACTTGGTTATTTACATATATCAGTATGATCAGTATGAATGTATGATACTTTATCTGTCTAATCATATTTTTCTCAACTAAATAATAGTATCAGATAATATTTTTAATCATTTTGATATATTCACTAAAGATAAATATGTTACTACTAAAAAATCTTTTAATTCAACAAGAGAGAAGTTACCTTGCTGAAACATGTGATAAATTCTGTAATCTCCTTTAAAATTAAGTAAGAGATTTTTTTTACTTGCTGTGATTATTTTTGCAATTCCTTTAGATGTTTTATATCTAATAATTTTTGGAGCCACTACTTTTCCTATAAAGTTCATTAATGTTTCTAAACCAGCATCGTGTAAAACATCTTCAACAAATTTTAATGCTTCATTGTTATTATTATTATTATTACTATTATTATTACGTATAATACAATAACTTGTACCATAAACTAAGGTGCCAATCACCATTCCTGAACAACCAGTTGCTATAAGAGCATTTACAATATACTAGAAACCACAGATTTCAATCACCAACGAATCAATTGGTAACACCAATAAAGTAATATATATGTGTTACGCATTTGTATAAATAATCCAAGAAAGAAGGATTAGAAAGATTGATTGCGATAGGTTTTCAGGTAAATACTTTTTTTTAAATTTCTTGGTTATTTTTCTATACTCTTTATTTATTTAACGTTTGATTAATGTTTGTATTATGATATAATTTAATCTAGATATGGTTAATCAATTTCACTTCACATGGCAATCTCGCTTATCTCAAATCTTATTTAGTTAACTTTCCCACGACTTATATAACCCACTATCACCTCTTCTTCTACTATCACCTGAAAGAAAACGAGACGTAAATTTTATACCAATTTTAATTATTTTATCGACTTTTGTCCGCTACAATAAAAAAATAATATTGTTGAAGAACGGAAAAAAAAAATCAATTTATTATTTACCACTTTTTTCCGGTCCGTTTAAAAATTAGAGCGAACGGTACAACATTAAAAATCCTGAAATTTATATAAGGTGGTTTTTTTTTGTGATACTTTTATTATAATAATCATACAAGGCTAATAACTAATTTATTTAATACAGGATTTATAATAATTTATAGTAAAAAATGAGGTTGTATACGTAATCTACTACCTTGTTTCAATGAAACAATAGGACAAATTTCAGAAGGAATATTTTTCCATCATCATTCCTAAAATTATTAACCGAAAATGCACAAGTTTTATCTATCTGTCATATTTAAATGTACCGTAACTTTATCTCCTTCCTTAAATTTTTCACTTGTATATTTTTT
The DNA here is from genome assembly GCA_003833135.1 of Oehlia diaphana. Lineage (NCBI taxonomy): Eukaryota > Fungi > Glomeromycota > Glomeromycetes > Glomerales > Glomeraceae > Oehlia > Oehlia diaphana. Next base: position 221,254 of record QZLH01000014.1, read on the forward strand.
CCAATTTTTTTTATTATAAACAAAACCATCTGATCCAAGAACCCAACCATAATATTGATTATTATAACAACGTTCTTGATTAAATTCTTTATGATCACAAATACCAATATAAATAGTTTTACACAATTTTTCAATTATAATATCCCATTCATAAATTCCTTTCCCTCTGATAATTAAATCTCCCATCACATGTTTATACGTGTCAAGATTTTGATTAGCTTGTAAGGTGAATCCATCTTTAGAAATATATAAGTTATTATGTAAATTATTATCATTCCATCTAAATATTGGAATTCCACGAATAGATCGAAATATTTTATTTTGTTCTTGTAATTTGAATCAGTAAGCATCTATAATCATTTCAGAAGGAAATACGTTCATTGGTTCAATTTTTTTAATAATATAATCGGATTCAATTCTACGTAAATCAATATAAGGAATTAATAATTTTAAATAATAATTTATTCTCTTGAAAATAATTTCTTTCTCATTTTGTTTATCTTTGATTTCTAAACTTTTTACGATAATTTGACAATCTTAATAATGATATATTCAAAAATATCAAGTTCGAATGTTGCAAAAGGTTTTCTAGTATCATAAGTTTTACACAAAAATATCGTAATCCAATCAAAGATAATGAATCTTTTTCAGCTTCATCAGGAACCAATGGAATCTTTGCTAACCAATCGATCAAAACGTGAAATTTCATTATCATTATTGAACCAATATTTATTAACAAAATTTGATAACAATTTTTTTCCTGTATCATCATTTTCATATTCTAAAATTTGCTTAGTATATTCAATAATATGTTTTTAAAGAATATCTAATTCAAAATATTCTGTCGCGTGATATATTTCAATAATATTATCTATCGTCAATTTTTCAAGATCAATTTCACAAGTATATAAAAAATTTAAAATAAATTCCATTGCATTTGAATCAATTTTATCAAATTCAATAACGAGCGGATAAAATATTTTTACATGCTCCCAAAACGATACCATTAGAACATTTAACTTGATATCAAAAAACCTTTCGTTATAAAGTAATGCTCTCAAATCATTTTCCAATGATTCTCCTCGTGTCTTAATAATTTGTTTCGTTATTGGTTTGGTTAAATTTGTCATTGTGGGATAAATTGCGTCTTGATTCTTTTTTTTTTTTTAAAAAAAAAAAGATCTTGGCCATTTATAATGAATTTTTAGGGGAAGACTTCTTCAAAGAGTTTTAAGGTTTGATTAACTTGTGTAATTACTAATATGTGATCTCTCATATGAAGATAAGTCGTTATCAGTTATGTGTTAACTAAATTTAAATTTAATCAACCATCAAATGACTTTATCATAAAAAATCAAAAGTAACGCGATCGAAAATAAGTTACAAATTTTTAATTTGTGAAAAAAATAAATAAATATTTATATATCTGATATACAGTATACAGTATATATATATAAATTTATATAATTATATATAATATTTGTTCATTATTAATATGATTAATATGATATTAAACGTAATTTACTACCTCTTTTAAGAGAAACAAAAGGGTAAATTTCATCAGGGAATGAATGACCAAAATTTTCATACCGAATATTATTATTAACACCAAAATAACAATGATTAGAGTCCATGTCAACAATAATATTAATAACATCACCTATCTTATATACAGAACTATTCCATTTCCAATCTCTCTTATTATAAATATACCCATCAGAACCGAGGGCCCACCCATGAAACCCTTTATCACCAGGTTTATTAAATTCCTCTTCAAAACCACATATTCCAATATAAATGGTATCATTCAAGTTTACAACTAAAATATCCCATCTATGAATTCCTTTCCCTTTAATAGTTAAATCTCCCATTATAGATTTGTAGTTTTTAAGTTTAGGATCAGCTCCTATGGTAAATCCATTGTTACTTATGTATAACCTATTCTCAGCTTGCCAAAGATCATTCCCAAAGTTTTTCCATTTAAAGATTAACCTTCCACGCATAGGTTGTAATTTTTCATGCTTCTTTTCTATTCTGAAACGATAAGCGTCTGTGATCATTTCCGATGGAAATAAAGGTTCAAGTTTATTTACGATCTCATCAGGATCTATTATACGTAAATCAATATAAGGAAGTAAGGGCGTTAAACGTTCCTTAATTCTTTCGATTACATTTGAATCATATTTCATGTCATATGGATCATTTTTCAAACCAATTTTCTCCTCTAATACAGTATATTTCGCCTTGACAAGAGTATATTCAAAAAGTGTAAGCTCATAAGTTCCAAATGACTTATCGGTACAATACGTTTTCTTCAATAGATAATGTAATGCTGTCAATGATAATAAATCTCTATCAGCTTCATGGGGTAATAATTGTATCTTAGCTACCCAATTAACTAAAAGATTGCCCATATCATTATCCGCTTCCAAAGAAAATTTTTCAATATAACTTGTTAAAAGATCTTTTCCCAATTCCTCATCTCCATTTCTTAAAATTTTCTCTGTAAATTCAATTATAGTTTTTTGTAATTCATTAAGTTTAAAATAAATTGATGAAAAATAAATTTCTATCACGTTATTTTTTCTTAACGTTTCTCGTTCATTCTCGGAAGTGTATAAATATTCTAATATATATTTCATCGCCACTGAATCAATTTTATTAAATTCAAGCTGTTTTTTTGGTTTATCGACATTATCAAAGATAAGGTCATTAAATACTTCAGAACGAACGGCTAAAATATTTTTACACGCACGTAATGTAAGACTATCTGAACATTTTAAAGTAATATCAAAAAATCTTTCATCTTCCAATAATTTTCTCAAATTATTTTCTAATTTTCTTCGTGGTGAAACCATCATTATAGACTCAAGCTCAAGTTCTGCTGAAATTGTCATTTATTTTATAAAACGTAAAACTTAAGTTATACAAATCTCGTGGTTTTTTTTTTAAAAAAGTTTAAATTTGAGGGAAAAGATTTTCAACCTTTAAAAAAATTTTTTTTTTTTTCCACACTAATTTTGGGAAACAAATAATTCAGTGAAATGATACCATATTTGGAAATATTATATCAAATAAAGAATGATCACAATCAATGGTATCTCTACACAATGAAATAATAAAAACTCGTTTTATACAAACTTTCTGATAATCATATGAAAATTTTGAAAATTTGTTATTTATTTAAAAAAGATATAATCAAATATTTATTTGTTAAAATAAAAGAGAGAAATAATAATTATTTTATATGCAATTTACCACCCTTGTTTAATGAAACAAAAGGATATAATTCATCAGGAAAAGCATAACCAATAGCTTCGTAAAAAGTTTGATTATTTATACTAAAATAGCAATGTTTAGCGGTCATGTCTACAGTAATATTAACCACATCGCCTACTGTAAATTTGCCGTTATTCCGTTTCCAATCTCTCTTATTATAAACATAGCCATCCGAACCGAGTGCCCATCCATATTGATAAGTTTTATCACCAGGTTTATCAAATTTCTCATCAATACCACATATTCCAATATAAATAGTATCATTTAAATTTTCAACTGAAATGTCCCACTTATGAATTCCGTTACCTTTGATAACTAAATCTCCCATTATAGATTGGTAATTTTTGATATTTGAATCAACTTCTACGGTAAATCCGTTGTTAGTTATAATTGGGGGTGAGGGTGGGTTTTTGGATTTACCTTCGAATTCGTATTTCCATCTAAAAGTTATCCGACCTCGCATAGGTTGAAGCAGTTCGTGCTTTTTTTCTATCCTATAACGATAAGCATCTGTAATCATTTCTTGTGGAAATAATTTTAAAGGTTCGAGTTTTAATACAACATCATCAGGATCTATTATGCGTAAGTCAATAAATGGAAGTAATGGCATTAAACGATCCTTAATTCTTTCGATCACATTTGAATCGTAATTCATATCATAAATCTTTTTTGAGCCAGTCTTCTCTTCTAATATAATATGTTTAGTTTTGACTAGAGTATATTCGAAAAGAGTAAGTTCATAAGTAGCGAATTGATCTTTGGTTTCAAACGTCTTATTTAGAAGATGTTGAAGCCCCATTAATGATAATGAATCACCATCAGCATTATCAGGGAAAAGCTGTATTTTAGCTACCCAATTAACTAATAATTTACTCATGTCATTATTCACATCTAATGAAAATTTTTCGATAAATTCTGATAAAAGTTTTTTTGCCAATTCGTTCAATTCTTCAGTCCCATAAGTTATTGTTTCATCTGTTTTATCACCTTCTCTTAAAATTTTCATAGTATATTCAATTATATCATTCTGTAGGTCATCTAATTTAAAAAAAATTGCAGCATAATAAACTTCTACAACATTAGAAACATTTAAAGTTTCTTTCTCATTCTTTGAAGTATATAAATATTCTAAAATAAGTTTCATCGCTATTGAGTTAACTTTATCAAACTCTAATTGTTGTCGTTGTTGATTGGCATTGTTTTTTTTTGATTTATCAAAGATATATTCATTAAATACTTCAGTACGGCTTGCCAAAATATTTTTGCAAGCATTTAATATTATGTTATCCGAACACTTTAAAGAAATATCATAAAATCTTTCGTCATATAATAATTTTCTCAAATCATTTTCTAAAGATTTTGGTTGGGGAGAAGGTTGGGACGAATTAGATGAATTAGGTGGATTAGGAGGGTTATCAGATTGAGATGCCATTATTATTTGGCTAAAAAAAAAATATTTTTTAAGTTGTTTAATCGATTTTTTTATACGATTTTTTTTTTTCAAAAAAGAAATATATATATACTTACCAAATTCAGCGGTAAATGGTTCATATTGCATCTAACTTTTGTTTTATTCCATGTTTTTTTATGCTCAATGATAACTGATAGTCATAATCCATCTAATCAAATTTCCCATACACAGAAATACAGAGCTATCCAAACGAAGTAACTAATCGATTTTTTTATATGCATAGTTACAGCAACACACAATCCAACTAAATTTGGTATTATTAACTACAATCGCAATTATCGTAATGAATATTTTATAATTGTAGTACAAGTGATACAGCATTTTTGGAAAAAAAGGGTTTATCTCGATCGTCAAAAAAACTTTAATTGGTGATCTTTAAATGACTATAGTTAAAAGTAAAATTCGTTATATAGTTCACTTATTCTTGAAATCATACAGTATCTAATACTAAATTATTATTATATGGTGTCAATGAAAGTAGTCAATTCAGAAATAGGAAATTTAGAAATCTAAGTTATCGGTGTATACATGCGGCGACTTATAATTACGCCATATACCTTCTCTTCCTTTTTTTTCCATAAATTTAATCACAGTCTTTTAAAAAGTTTAATAGAGAACAAAGGATTAACAAAATTAATAATAAAAAGTAAAATTTGATAAATATTTAAAAAAGGATAATCTCTTCTAGTATATTTAGCAATTATAATAATAACATTATTATCTTCTGCTAATTCAATTTGTTTGAAGCTAAAAAATTCATTATTAAATATTCCTACATAATATTCCGGCTCTACTTTGAAAATTTTTGAACTTCCTCCTCTCAAATTTCTTTCAAATACGCATGTACTTTTCCACATTCCCATACCACAATTTGTTACTGTACTTCTATGTTTTCATTAACGAGAATTTGAATGAAATCCAATATTACAAATTTTCTCCAATTAAAAAACTTCTCTTTAAATGTTTCACTTACCGTGAACTTATTAACCATGCTACGCTATCCGAACATGAATCTGGTATTTGTTGATGTACATAAAAATTTAAATGTAGTCCGAATTCTTAAAATCAACAAAATACTGTGACATCTTAGGTTTTTTTTTAAAGAGTTCAAATTCGTTTTTGTGAAAAATAAACATAAAGATACATATAATTTATATTCCCTAATCAAAAACATATTAGCCACTTACTATATTTATTACAGTAATTCACACTTTTTTGGGGCATCATATAAAGAATTTTGATTATGATTTAGATTCGCATTTTTGTTTGTGTTTACGGTAATAAATATTTACGCATTCTTTAAAGAATGTGGCCTCGTGATTTTTTAACGATCCTAAACAATAAAATCCTATACGGCATATTAAATTTGCACCGCTTCCCAAAATAAGAATGTTTCTCATATCTTTGATCAGGATTATCGCGCTCACTTAAAACAATAAGGAGAAGAATTTTCGAGATCTTTCATTTTGTGGAGAAGCCTTTTCATCATAAAATGCCTTTCACATATATACCTCCAAGACTCAACAATGGTCATCAAGGAGATATACTATAGTTAAGGAAAATACTTTTTATGAGTCTTGTGGTATTCAAACCGCCAAACCCTAAACATTTGCCACGACCAAATAACGTTCACCTTTTTTTGATTCAGTCAAGAAATAAATTATTAAACTTTACGAATTATGAAATTTATTATAGGGAAAAAAAGTATAAAAGGAGGTATAAGTTGACGATGTTGAAAGTTCAAAGAAAGTATTTTATTCTCTTTAAACATATACTTTTTTAATATACATGAAAATTCTTAAATATGAGGTTGTATACGTAACTTACCACTTTGTCTTATTGAAACAACAGGACGAACTTCAGAAGAAATATTTGTCCATTCGGAAACATTTGGTCGTCTTATACCATTAACTGAGAAAGAACATAATTTCTTTGTCATATCTAAATGAACGGTAACAATATCACTTTCTTTAAATCTTGCATCATACCATTTCCAGTCTTTCTTATGATAAACGTAACCATCAGAACCAAGAACCCACCCACAATATCCATGATAATCTATTTCATTTTTATTAACATCCTCATCAATACTACATATGCCAATATAAATAATTTTACTCAATTTGTTGATTACAATATCCCATTCATATAATCCGCTACCTTTAAAAATGATATCTCCAGTTCTAAATTTAACAGAATTTTGCAGCTGATTAACTTCAAGTTTAAATCCATCTTTTGAAATGTTTATACTCGTATCATCGGATTGTAACATCCATCTAAAAATAGGAATTCCTCGAATACATGCTAATTCATTCGTTTCCAAATTTCTACTTCCTTGAGACTGAGACTGAGACTGAGACATTCGACGATAAGTATCCAATAATTTCTGTGTAGGAAATATATCCAAAGGTTCAACATACTTAGCGATTTCATATGATTCCATTCGACACAAATCAAGATAAGGAAGTAATGGTTTTAAATGATCTTTAATTTCTTGAATTACATTTGGTTCATAATCCATATTAAATGGATAATTTTGCATCGTTGAATTTGTCTTTATAACTATTCTCTTAACCTTATTCATGGCATATTCCCAGATAGAAAATTCTGTAGTCGCAAAAGGTTTTCTAACTCTGAAAGTCTTACATAAAAGGTATTTTAATCCAAACAATGATAACGAGTCATCTATAGGAACTAATTTAATTTTTGCAATCCAATCGACCAAAACCTGAGCCATCTCATTATCTGCATCTGTGGAAAATTTTTCGACAAACTGGGACAAAAGTTTTTTCCCTAAATCTTCATCTCTTTCTTCCAAAGATTGTTTAATAAAGTCTATAATACATTCCTGAAGAACATCTAATTCAAAATATGTTGCTGCATAATAAACTTCAACAACGTTTTCAACTGTTAATCTTTCTTTTTCAACTTTAGAAGTATATAAAAATTCAAGTAAAATATTCATTGCTGTTGAATTAATTTCGTAAAATTTAATATCATTATTAATTTTTCCACACTCATCAAAAATAAGTTTATTAAATACGTTGCAACGATTGGATAAGATGGCTTTACAAGCATTTATGACAACTTCATCTGAACATCTTAACTTAATGTCAAAGAACCTTTTATCATAAAGTAGCTGTTTTAAATCATTTTCTAAGGATTTTCCTCTCAGAGAATTATTTTGATTTGCATCTGGTCTAGACGAAGCTGTCATTATTAAGAAAATTTCACTTATTATTTCCCAAATTTTTTAAACAGAAAAAATGTGGTATAAACCTTTTTATTAAAATGCTTTGTAACACAATTAAAGCCCCAAAGATTTCAGCCTCATTTTAGCATATATGTATCGATTAAAATTATCTAATTTGCTCAAATTATTAGCAAAGAATTTTAATTATATCCTATAATTATTTATAAAAATTTTCTTTATATTTTTGAAAAATCCAATTGTTTCTTGTGATATGTCAGAATGTCGCCCCCAAAACATTTTTTATAAAATTCATAGGTTTTGTCATTGTCATGTATCACGTGATCGACATAATTAAAATAAGCATATAAATTTTGATAACTAATTTATTTATTTATTTTTTTTTGTTAACTAGTACATTAAATTCATTTAGGAATTGAATATAACTTTAGTTAACTTTTTAACTACAGTTAAACCAGTGTGACTGTAATGATAAATCTCTGTACAATTACTATTAATAAAGTATACTATTTAATTGGTTAGTTTGTATTATTGAAATAGTGAAATTATAAATAAAGGTTAAATATTTAAAATATAAGACTTTTTTTAAAAAAAAGAAGTGTTTTTTTATGATTTATATACCATAAATTATATGAAAATCTATTGAAAAAATTTTGTAAAGAGATTTAATTATTAATAATAGTAAAATGTATATTAAGTATTTGGTATAATAATGGCTATATATAACTGATTTATAGGAAAACTCTTTCCAATCATGTTCAGAACTATATTTTTAGAAAAAAAATTTTTTTTTATTTTTTTTTTTATTTTTATATATTAAGCCTTTTAATAATATACTTCAAGTATTTTACTTTATTAAAACCCTTTTCTTTAGTTTTTATTAAGTTTTTTTTTGTGTTTTTTTGGCTAAAATTTGTAATTTATTAGAGAAATATAATTTTACTGCCATTAGATTCATCTTGTTGAAATGATTCCAATGAACTACATTTTATCTTTTTCTGATCACTGGATCAAAAGTTAGCAAACTGTCTAATTGGTAATTAATTGATGCCTGATTTTTCATTTTTCAACCTGTGCTACTTGGTATTCTTTTAGTGAATACTGGCCATAATGGATTAATAGTTAATGCTATTTATAATTTTAATAAAAAATAACTTTTGCTATATTACTGGTTAATTTAACCTTTTTATTTCTTTACAGAAATTTAACATTTTTAATCAATATAGAATTAATATCATTAAGTTTATCTTAATGGTATTGTTTTGATATCATTTTAATATTATTTCAATATTGATTTAATATTAATATGATACCAAAATAAAGTATTATTATTTTAATATCATATTGATATTAAATTAATATTAAAATGATATTGAAATGATAATTAAAATAACATTGAAATGATATCTTTAAGTTAAATATGTTGTTTTGATGTCATTTCTATTATCATTTTAATATCATTTTAATACTATTTTAATATCATTTTGATATTAAAGTAATAATATTTTAGTTTGATATTGTATTGATATTAAATTGATATTAAATTAATATCAAAATGATTTCAAAATGATATTACTTAAAAACTTAAAGTTTCTGTAAGTTATTTTTTATGATTAGATTTTACATTCTAATTATGACTATCTTATTAGTTTTTAATTGTATAGTAAATTATATATATTATTGTAAAATGATCAATAGAAATACTAATTTTTTTGATTTGTTAAACCATAAAATTACAAAATATTATAATATAATAGATTTTGTAATTACATATACAGGTCAAAAAAGAATCTATTATATATATATTGGGTATCTACAGTATTAATATAGAAATGGGATATATCCTTGGATAGGATAGTCCAAAACAACTTAAATTTTTGGACAAGACTTGTAATGTCCAAAGACATCTAGAATATTTAAATTTATAATATAATGTAAATATAATTTTACTTTTTGATAATTTTTAACTATTTAATCTGAATTTAAAAAAGTATTTTTAATAAAAATAAATTGGCAAAATTAAATTATTAGTATTTATAAATTTGTATTTTTTATTTTCTTTATTTTATTAAAAAGGAAATTCTAATTCTTTGAAAATTGATTTTAATTTTCATTTGGCATCTGAATTAATTACCAGATGAGTAATTTTATTAGTTTCTATAAATATATCTAATTTGTCTGTTCATATTTTTCATTTTTGTTAGCTTTTTTTTCTAACATTTCTACTCATTTTTATAAATAATCTCCAAATTTATTTGCTAAATTAGTTAAATCATCATTTTCATTCTCTTTATTTTTATTTCTGAAATTTGTTCATTATTTTTTTTGATTTCTTCATTATTATTTAAATTATTTTTATTAACATCATTTATAATACTAAGTGGAGTTATTAAAGTAGAAGAAGTACTAGAATTAACTCGATGCTTTCATGTAATATTTGCTTTTAATTTACTCATAGCAAGAACTTTTAATAATTAAATATAAAGATAATAAAGTATTAGTATTTTAATATTAAAAATTTAATATTTATAATAAAAATAAAAATATCTTTGTTGATTTGTCTGTAAGAAACCCATACAACTCTAAAGATGCTTAAGTTATATTTACACAAATTCCAAATAATCTACAAGTAACTAAACCTAATTTATTTGTAAATATTTCTGCAAAATACTAATATTTTCTAATATTTCTATTAAATTGCTTATATGTATCATAATTAAATAGATATTTTCCTAAACAAAAGTCATCAGATTCACGTAAAATTAAAGTTGCTTGCTGAAACCTAGGGGTTTAGACAAGATGGCATTTTGCCGAAAAGTGAAATTCTGCCAAAACTATATTAAAGTTATATTAAAAAACTGGCAAAATTCTGGAGCAAAGCAAAACTGCCAAAACTTATTATAAATGCTGAAAGCCTGAAACTGCTAAAATTCTGCTAAATTATAATAAATCTATAGTAAAATTTTGATAAAACTAATTATAAGATTTTGAAGAGGTTTAAGCAGGCAACCTTACATAAAATACAGATAGATTTTTTTTCAAACCATGCTTAATAATAGTAAGTGAGCCATTTACCAAATATAGTATAATTAATTTTAATATTATCCTTGAATTGATTTATTTTATATTCAGAATGTAATAAGTATATACCAATAAAAGTATAGGCTGTTCCTAATTATTCTACTTGTTCTCTAATCTAATTATTAATTTTATAACAAGTTAAGCATCTTCATAATTAGTCCAAAATTAAATAAGATATGCAAGATCATATACTATAATTTGCTTTATCTTGTTAAAGAATATTTAATATTTTACAATAAGAATATAATACTTCTACAATTATATTTAAATTATTTTAAAATATATTAGAATCAATAATTTCAAATATTTTTATTTTAATATATAGTTGATTTAGGGCCTTAGATATCTCTAAAACAGGTCATAAGTCACACTTTTAATAAATTGCCTATTTTTTAAAAGCTCAAAAAATTGTTTTTTGCAAATATCTTAGCATTCAGTAGTCCAATTTTAATGAACTTTTTTAATTAAGTTAATAATCAATAAAATTAATTTAATAATATTAAATTATTAATTTATTTGTAAAGTTTGTGAATTCTTAAAAAACTTGTACATACTTCATAATACTATTCCACTAAGTTTCTCCTAAAATGCAATTATATAATATTTATCATAAGTTTCTTTTTACTGATCATGTAATTTTGTTATAAAGAACTTATTATTAGTATTTCTAAAATAAGTAGCAAGTTGAATTGCATGATTTAATATTGTTTTTAAATCTATGGATTCTTTAAATATTTTAATACAAACATAATAAAAAAATAATATCTTTACTATTTGAGATTTTTAATTTTCACCTATATATTATAAAATTATTAATACAGAAAAAAATAAATAAATAAATATTATCTAGTTACAGCATATACATCTATACTATTTGTTACAATAGCACAAACCTTTATATTTTTATTTTTTTAATTCATTAATCATGACTTCTATTTTTTCTATTACTTCAAGATGGGTTTCTCTTTCTGAAGTTTGAACTTGCTTTTTATACATAAAATCTTTTCTCTGATGTCATAATTACAATACTCAATAATTGTTCATTTTTTACATTTGTTCAGCCATCAAATGTGAGAGTTATGTCAATTGGATCCTTTTTAAACATTATAACCCTAAGTATTATATTTAATATATATAAATAATATAGATAAATAGGATATCAGTTGGATAAAGATAAATAATTAACTGGAGAATCACATGATAAGAAATCACGTAACATAGTCGTAGATAAATAATGGGAATCTTTAACATGTACTCTGGTATACAATATTATCCTGTCTTAAATATGATTAGTTCAATAATCATAACCACAAACCTTGTGCAACTTTGTCTTAAAAAATATTTTGTTTTGTGAAAAAATAAGAGTGAAAAAATTTAATTTCATATATAGCAAGAAAGAAAAAATCTATTTAACACTTAATATGTTATATTTCAGTCTTTTCATCAGTTTATAATTTTATTTATTTTATTTGTACTTCATATGGGCTGATTCTTGAAATCTAATTTTTTTACATAAAAATAATTTATTAAAGCAAATATAAATTATTATTTATATAAGAATAATAAATTTACATTAAATAATGCAAAAAAAACTAATTAATTATATAATTTTTAATTTTTTTTTAATATAAGATATCATTAAAATTTAATTGATCAAATATAACTCTCATGACAAAATCATTAATAATTTTTCGTAAAAATAAACTATGTAAATATATTTATTTTCATTTGAAAGAGAAAATTAAGATCTATCTAATGAATAAAATCAAGTGAATTGAATAACTAGTTGTTCAGTAATCACGTTCAATATATTTATTAAATTTTATCTAAATTTGATCATTAATTACTTCACATGTAGTAATTCAATTTGAATGATTTTTGCTTTCTAAGGTGATCACAACTTTTATCTCTTTTATCTTTAAATAATTCATTTAATATATGTAGATATTCAGGAATCATCAATTATATTATTAATATAAATTTTATTTTGATAAAGTCTGATATAAAAAAATTTATTAAATACCTGTAGATGTAAGTTACATGAATGAATTTATATTCATTTGAAAGAGAAAATTGAGATCTATCTAATAAGCCTAAAATTAAATGAATTGAATCACTAGATTGTGAATAATTACATTCAATATATTTATTTTTTATATTCATTTGAAAGAGAAAATTGAGATCTATCTAATAAGCCTAAAATTAAATAAATTGAATTACTAGATTATGAATAATTACGTTCAATATATTTATTTTTAATTTTTAAATTTGATTTGACTTTGATTATTAATTACGCCTCATCCAGTAATCCAATTTTTCTGATCTTTGATTCTTATGATAGAGCAAATTTTCAGCTTTCAAATGAATGTAAAATGATAATATTAGTATATCTCCAGAAATAATAATGCACGATTTTGTTCTCTGCATAAAGTTTGATCTGAAAATTTTATTTCTTACCAAAAAATGCTTCCATAAGAGAATCCCAAATTCTTTTACTTTATTTAAAAGATTTTATTTGGC
>QZLH01000014.1:237741-270016 GCA_003833135.1 Oehlia diaphana
TTAATAAGAGCATTTAAAAATGTCAAGGAAATATTTTAAGTTTAACAAAAGCATACAATTAATTGATAACGCTCATAGTAATACTGATAATAATCACATGATTTAATTTAATATTTTTATCATATCTTTCCCAATATGTACTGGTAAAATTTAAATAAATAAAAAAAAAAATTATATAAAAAAATTTTTTATATCAACGCCATATTTGAGGTACAAATCTTTTTGCAACAGCCCATACTATGTATAGGAGGGTACTATAGCCCGTGATATATGGTAATTAAAAAAATTTTTATTATTTTTTATTAGATTTGAGTTACATAAATATATAACACATATTTAATTTAGATTTGTGTAATAGTAATCTTACTAAAATATTGAATTTTTATAAAATCTTAATTTAAACTAATTTCAAAAATCGGCACATATGTTATTAAATTTTACTAATAAACAAACAAATGTTCATGTACACAGTAAATTTCATTACAAAAAGCATTAGTTAACTCTATAAATACTAACTTTAACATAATATATGATTACTTTTATATCTATTAAACAACTTTTTTATTTAACAAAAATTAGTTTTATTTAACCAAAGTATTTAAATTACATAACAATATATAAAATATTACAAAAAAATAAGTAGTTTATGAATATTCAAACTAACTTTGATAAAAATTAATATTTGAATAGTCTCATACCTGCAAAATAACTTTACTTAACCTTTAAAAATGCATTCACTTTGAATAAGTTGTTGTAATTATATTATAAAGTTAAAGAAATAAACATGGCATTAATTTTTATAGCAAAAATTTTTATAAAACTTCAGTACTAAATAGCTTAATAAAAATTAATAATTACATTACTTTATACTTTTATACATCTTAAAAATTTTATTTAAAAAGAAAATAAAAGGAAAAAGGAAGAAAGAAGAAAAAAAATTTGTATAGTTTATTTGATCATTAAAATATAAACAAATAAATCTGTGTGTGACGTAAGAGGGAGAAACAGGATAAGTAGCATATACCTCCTGGAATACGTTAAGATTTCCTATAAATAATTAATTAAAAAATCATGACAATCATGTGATAAAAATCATATAATATGATGTAATATTTATTTATAGATTAAAGATGAAAAAATATAGATCAGAAGACTAAAGATGAAAGGTTAAAGACAAAAGAAAATAGATTAAAAGATGAAAATTAAAGATAAAAGAATAATAGATTAAAGGTTATTGAGTATTTTGGAGTACTTCTTAATTTTAGGGTAATTAGTAACTTAAAAAAGGTCAAATTTAAAAATTATAAAAGAAGGTGGAATTCAAGGTAGATTTTGTAGTTAAAATTAACTCAATTAATTAATTAATAAAATATTATATTAATAAAAAGTAATATAATTCACCCTAAATTTTATAATTATTTTATTAAGGGTAAAGTGTATTTACATCACCGACAACATATATATAATAGTAGACTAAAAAATATAGATCATCATGTGATTACGAAATGAGCAAAAACAGATGAAAAATTTATGATTTCTCACAAACTACTATATGAATTTTGTTAAATACATATTTAAAAAGAATATACATATGCACTTCATTTTATTTATTAAAATATTTAATTACTTGCTATTAGTTTTTTTGAGTATATTTGGACTTTTAAAAGCAAATATGATTACTAATAAGTAATAAAAAAATAAAATGGTATTAATAAAAAATTTTATTTGAATAAGTAATGCATAATGATTTTTGATACAAAATATTCTTTTTTATTATACTATTAGCTTGTAAAGTTTCATAAGTTTAAAGTTGATTTAAAGATATGTTCTCTAGGTGATTTGCAACTTATCATAGGAGATTCGCAACTTAGTGACAACTTCATAGTATAATATTTTGTCATAAACCTTATTTATACTATACTTTGTTAAAGTTTATTTGAAAGACAGAAATTCTAGCTTTCTAAAGAGTACTTTTAAACAAAGAGTACTTTTAAATAGTTTTACATAGAATATTAAGGAAGTTTTCTTTACAGTGAAGTAAAAAAAAAATGATTTTTTTTTTAGCCATATGATCAGCCATGTCAATCCCTCTACCCTTAATTGTATCATTATGAGTTGAAATAAATATACATTTTTTGAAATAAATATAAACCTTTATAATGAAAACTCTTGTAATTTTAAAAGTGAAAATAAAGATAAATCTTTATAATGAAAATTATCAAATTTTAGAAGTAAAAATTTTAGATAAATTTCTATAGTGAGAGCTATTACAGTTTAGAAGTTAAGTGAATTTTAATATAAAATATAAACTAAGCGAGAATATATTAACATTTTATTAAGAACAAATGTAATAAAGCAGATATCTTATTTATCAACGGGTGGTAGACGTTAATGATAACTAAGGTTGCTTGCCTAAATCTTTTCAAAATCCTACAATTAGTTTTATCAAAATTTTACTATAGATTTATTATAGTTTTGCTAGAGTTTCAGCAGTTTTAGCATTTATAATAAGTTTTGGCAGTTTCACTTTTCTCCAGAGTTTCACCAATTTTTTAATATAACTTTAATATAATTTTGGCAGAATTTTGCTTTTTGGTGAAATGCCATCTTGTCTAAACCCCTAAGTTTCAGCAAGCAACCTTAGTGATAACGCAATTTGCATTGCTTTATTTTCTTTAGAAATAACATCTTATAAAATTTCACTACCAAATATATGATGATCAGGTAATTTAAAAAAAGGATTAAGAAATTCAAATGATTCCTTTATTTCAGAGTTATTAATCCAATACAAAGCCCACCTACAAGAAATTGTTAATCTAATTAATAATATGTAAATTTCTTAACATATCAGCTAACTATCAAAATTGGACCTAATTTTATATAGTAATTTTGATCAACATTACACAACTACAATTAGTAAAAAAAATTCTCATGATCAAATTTAGCGAACGCACCTAAGGTTGCTTGCCGAAACCTAAGGGTTTAGGCAAGATGGCGTTTTGCCGAAAAGCGAAATTCTACCGAAACTATATTAAAGTTATATTAAAAAACTGGCGAAACTCTGGAGAAAGGCGAAACTGCCGAAACTTATTATAAATGCCGAAACTGCCAAAACTCTGCTGAAACTATAATAAATCTATAGTAAAATTTTGACGAAACTAATCGTAGGATTTTGAAGAGGTTTAGACAAGCAACCTTAAACGCACCCTTAAAAAAAACAATATATTAAAAAATGCGTCTAACTGATGAGCGCAGTTTAAAACCGATGAGTTTGAGTAGTGGAAAACCAGTAGAAGGCAATTGGCATCTCACAATTTCGAATGTTACCAGTTATTAGTTGTAAATAAAATTAGTTTTTGCAAAACTATTTTTTATTTTTATTAAAATATTTTATATTTTTTCAGATTCAATTACTAATATGTCAACACTTACAACATCTTTTACTACTTCTGCATCAGAATTTATCTGTCCTACTTGTCAAAAAAGATATAAGAAACAAGGTGGACTTCTACGGCATTTGAGTATTGTGAAAAGATATAATATTTCATATAGTGATTTGGATAAATTATCAGAAACAAATAATGAAAAATTCAAAAGTATTCTGATTTATTTAATTTACCACAAACTTCTACATGGATTTAAAAAAGGAGGTCGTCAATTAGTGTCGCTTGTATGTATTAAACATCAGTTTTTTGATATTTTCAAAGGGTATATCCATCATCATAGCAATAGAAATGTCTACAAGTGTATTTTCTAAGGATCTGCTGGATATCAAATATTAAGTGAAATCTTGAATAATCCATTGTGGGGTCAAAAATTTTATGATGAAGAACAACAAACTTATGTTGTTTTATTTAATAAGCATTTAAAAAATAATCCACTGGCTATTGCAACTCGTTGTGCTACTGAAAGCATAGCCACTCATAAACGCAAATCTAGATATAATCCTGGACAAGTTATTATTGAATGGAAAATTAAAGGTAAAAAAGATGCAAAAGAGAATTATTGTGAAGTAGGATTTATATACATACATTTTTGGGTGAAACAAATCTAAAATTTTATTGTAATAGAAAAAAAAATTATATACATATGTTTAGAATTTTTTCTTCTAATTAAAGACAATATTTTTAATGTATATAAAATGTATTAAAAGAAATTATAAAATGTGAATATATTGAGGTTTTGGATAGGAAAGAGAGATATTATTTTGAGTATAAAATAAAAATCAGTTTTCATGTTCCAAAATTTCACAAATTGCTGATGTTTTATTTTGAAATTTTCCATCATTCTTAAGAGTTTTCTTAAAAAAATAACAGACATGATCGTGATTCTTTTTTTCAACAGCACTACATAAAAAGACATTTAATCCCTACCTTTTATAGATAAGCATAAATTCCTAAACATGTGATACTAAAACATATATATAAGGATTATATCTGATAATCGATAAAGTTCTTGTTCTAAAATAGTATTAGTTTTAGAATCTATTACCATTTTTTTCAAAAATAATTTATACCATACTTTTGCTTTTAAACGAAAATATTGTGAATCTGTTATTTTTTCTCCTAAAAGATCATATAATTCAGCAAATCCATCCCACAAACTTTTAATTAATGCAGCTCGTTCTGGATCAAAAAGTTTTGTCAAATTAAAGTTTCAAAGAACACAAAGCTTATCATCACCCATTAAGGAAGTGTAATTCCAATTATTAGTACCATGAATATTCCAAAACTCAAACCTGATTTTTAAATTTTCCATCCTCTTAATTATAATATTCTGAGTTATGTCATTAAATAATCCTTCATTTTTGATTTCTTGTAAAACTAACTTCTATAAATGGTCAGTAATACATAACATTATATGAAGTTTATCTGGAACATGATTTTTAAGTGAAATTATATTGAAAAGTGGAAGTAATTTATGACCGAGGTATGCTGTTAGATTTTCATTTAAACTACTCATTGATTTACTAATTGTCCAGTCATTTTGCCCATTTCCATGTTGATTTTTTGTTATTTCACACCATAGGCAAAAATTATTGGAATTTGCTGTATTAAAACCTAAACAGGTAGTGAGAAATTTCTAATCTGAGCTAAAAAAAAACTCAAAATTCCAAAGAGTATTATTGATAACTATTCTTACATTACTCAGTTTTTGCAATTCCTGAGTAAGAGCATTTACTGCTAGTGCTCCGAACGAGTCGAGTCAACTCAGGTCAAATCTCGAGTTGAGTTGAGTTAGATCGATTTCGAGTCAGTGATTTTCCAATCACATGATGACAAGTCGAGTACAAGTTGAGTTACGAGTCGAGTCAAATTCAAGTCTATATTAATACTCAACTCGACCCGAGTTAACTCGTGTCAGCTTGCTTAATCCTACAAAAAGAAAAGAAACATTAGAACGTTTCTTAATTACAATAAATATACCCGCTGACCTCCACACACCCGCTTCCCATTTACCTCTATATCCAATCACCATCTCGAAAGAAGAGATCGTTCCTAAAAAAAATAAGAATAAGATAAGTAAAAAACAATAATAAAACTAAAAAAAAAGAAAAAAAAGAAATACTAACCTTTCGTATTTTTAGTAGCCCATCTACTGAAATCGCAATTCTGAAAGAAGAGACCATTCCTAAAGAAATAAGAATATTGTAAGTAAAGAAAAAAATAATAAAATTAAAAAAAGAAAACAAAAAAAGAAATACTAACCTTTCGTATTTTTAGTAGTCCACCCACCGAAATCGCAGTTCAGACCTTTTTTAAAGAATAAGAATATTGTAAGTAAAGAAAATAATAAATTAAAAAAAGAAAACAAAAAAAAAAGAAATATAGTAACCTTTTGTATTCTTAGCAGTCCACCGAAATCACAGTTCTGAAAGTGACCGTCCCTAAAGAAATAAGAACAAGATAAGTAAAAAAAAAGATAATAAAATTAAAAAAAATGAAAAAAAAGGAAATATACTAACCTTCTGTACTCTTGCATTTTTAGAAGTCACTTCTTTTTTCTACATGAAATGTAGTGTTGGTGTTAAGTTTGATACTAAAGGCGCTAGATCTAAATAAATTAGAGGTCGTCAACTGTAGTATATGTTATTGAAAAAGGCGTTTCCAAAAGAAAAAAAAATAATTAAAAAAAAGATCAGATAATCAAATCTGATCATTCGATTCTAGTCGATTTGAGTCAATCTTTTTCTGATTCGAGTCGATTATAAATCAATTTTTTTTCGAGTCAATTTGAGTCGATTCAAAAAATTTTATAATATTGACTCGACTCAAATCGACCTGATTTTTCTGAGTCAAGTACGATTTACCCCTTAACTTGACTTAAATTGACTTGTTCAGAGCACTATTTGCTGCAACTTTTAGAGTTGGATAATTTTCACTTCCTAGAAATAAGATAGTTGTATAATGGTAATTAGGCTTACAAATATTTATTGAATCATCCAATAGTGCTATGGTAATCATCACATGCTTCACCTTTCATCCTATGTTCTGCCTATCACCAGATATTTGAAGATGAATAGTTGGTATTGCAGGATCTAATATTTCCTTTTCAACATATGATGGTATTATATACTCAAGAATTTTTTTAACACTTCGGTAAGCACCTTTTTCAGTTGCATTAATAACTTGTTCAATAATTAATGGATCAGTTATATCAGGTTCTTTCAAAAATCCTTCTTGCATAATGGTAAAATTTAAATCAATGAAATCAATGGGTATTAATTCTTCCATATATGCATTAATCTCTTGACGGGTTTGAGAAATAGTATATTCTCGTGGTAATATTAATTCTATAGCTGCAAGATGACGATATGCATCACAAGGTATATTCTCTATGTCTTGTACATATGCAATTGATTTCAATTTTTATTTTTTTTTAATATAATTCTCATCACCAAATATTACATGGTATTCTTTATTTTCTACAGTAAAATCTATAGCCTTTAAAATTACATGATCTTTGGGAATGTAAAAATCTTTAATTGTATTTTCAAAGTGCATCTGTTTTTTTTTTGCAAGACCTTTTGCACGTTTAATTTGTGTAGTTTTTTTATGAAGTTTCAATTCACACGATCTACCTTTGCAATTTCTATTAATGCATTTTAATTGAAGTTCAAAAAGATGAACTCCAGAAACAGCAGTTCTCCTATCCGGTGTTATAATCTAATAAAGTATATATATATTAGAATACCTTCTTTTATGATTTTTTTTAAAATTTTCTAAATAATAAACATATAATAACTTACTTTATATAGTTCAACAGAAGCATCAAATGGTGATTGAGCTGATGAAAAAACTTGATATTGTAAATTATCTCTAAAACAAATTAAGTAATGAGATTTTTCTTCTACATAGTAAATAGAACATTGAATAGTATAGCTGTTATTAGCCTGACCCTAGGTAGTTTTAATAGTATAATTATCAGGTATAGGAAAATAATTAGACGCTTCAGTATAATTCACAGCTGGTGGGTAGATATCTTTTTGAATGACAATATAAACAAATTTTCAGTCACTATAGTATATTATTTCAGGTAAAATAGGGTAATTTTCTTCTTCATAAGGTCTTTGCTGATTAGAATTTGACATTTAGAAAGTAACAGTTTTTTTGATGCATTAAAAAAAATTAACATGATATAAAAATTTGTATAACAGATTTACAAAAATGTGATACGTACAGTAATTAAAATTCAGTACGAGTCTCAATATCATATTTCTTTACTGCTATAAGAGAAAAATTGAAACAATATATAAAAAATTTTTGCGTCATTAGTGTTACCATAATGTTAGGTGATTTTACTATCATTATGATTGGTTTACAAAATTTGGGGTTATCTCAAAAATTTAGGGTTAGGATATAGATTAACGCATATGACAAATTTATCTAGTTCTATACAATAAATAGTCATTCATTATGCTCTAGACAATAAATAAAAAATACTCACTTCAGTTTGTAATAGACTGGATTGACAGATTATGAATTTATCTGGATCGTAATACTAGATGACACTAATTCCACAATAAGTAAAGATGATATAATTATATACCAAACTGTTTCAGCTTGAAAAAATTGCAGCCATACGTCATATTTTTTTCATATAGAAGGAGATTTGGCCAATTGTAAAATTTGTAAATTAAATTTTATGAATACAAATAAAAAAGCTTATGGTTATAGTTGGAAAAGTAGAAATACTTAATACATTTAAGAGATAAATAATATTACTAAGGATAATTATTAAATGAATATGAAGAGATATTTTAATTTTATTATTAAATCATGTGACCATGTCATACAAAAAATCTTATGGATTATATTAATTATTTAATAGTCACATGTTGAACTCACAAATCCAAATTTTTCATTATGCTTCTCCAAACAACAAGAATTATTTATTTTACAAAACCCAGATCTTTTACTAATATATGAGCTAGATTATAAACTTCCTTATGAAAAATTAATTAAAAATGTACTTTATTCAGCATACATATGGTGTAACTGTAGATATTAAAATAATCAAGTAATATAAAGAGACGATATATCGAATAGGCAAGAATAAATGATTAGCCAAAGAAATCACATGACATGGATAAATGATTAGCCAGGAAGATAAACATGTGGAAAATGGAATGATCTGCATAATGTAATATTTATTGTGAAAATCAGATGGATTAATTTAGATGTCAATCATTTTCAAGTTAAAAACTAGTTTATTATATTTAACAATAGGGATAAATTCTGATATAATAACTGGTTTATCAGGTTTAACAATGGAAATAATTATGAGTCATAAAAATAGATTTATTTCTTATATGAAGATTTCAAAAAGATTATTTTCTTGACGATATTTTCTTTACAACAGAATATAAAAGATGGCAGATTAAAGTACATAAAAGATAGTGGGTTAAAGAAAAGAAAAGATAAAGAATATATATAAAAGATGACATAAAAACATAAAATAGATTATAAGAATAACACATAAAATGGAAAAATAACATATAAAAAAATATAAAATAGCATATAAAATAATATATAGAAAAAAGAATGGAATTTGTAAAATCAAATAAAAAGGAAGGGAATCAGAGAAGGAACAGTAATAGTTAATTAGCACAATACAGATTATAATATTAATTAGGATCTTATATGATTTACCTTGCAATTTAGCCTACCTATGATGTCTTCTTTACTTTCTTTACTTGAAAATATGCTTCGCAATACTATATCTTCAAATTTAAACTCTTTTTGAAAAAATTGCTTATTCTTAAAATTTATATATGGATGTAAACATGTAGTAATGCACTAACTTGTCATTCCTATATTGACTGCATAGAAGATTTGATGCATTTTTTTATGTGTAAAAGAAGACAATTACTAATGTAGTATATCCTTTAATCTTATCAAAAATATTTAATCACCAAATTAATTGAAGCAGGAGATTAATAGGACCGGAAAAACTATATATAAAGGTCACTTTCAAAAAATCAAAAAAATATATGAATGCGAACCATTTTATGATTGGTCAATTGGCTGTTTATTCATATGTTTTTGCTTTAAAAATAGAAAAAGGAAAGATCTTTGCTTAAAATTTCTTATTCTTGCAAACCAACACGTAACTTTTATTAAGAATTTTGGTAGTGACCTTTTTGAAAATTTAATATAATCTTGAATTATGATTGACAGTAATCTCTATTACAAGTTTTTCCAGTTCTAGATTAACTCTACTTTTTTTATTACTAAACTTTTTTTTCATGTTAATCACAAATTGATTTGCTTATAATCTTATTTGTGGCTGTTTACCAATAAAGCAATATATTTGATTAAGTGCAAATCATTAATTAAATTGTTTTATGTAATAATAATTCATAGAAGTTAAGGAATATATTAACGTCAAATTATCATATATTAAATTGCAAATTTTTTCTATATAAATTTCATTTTTTAAGTTTTAAACAATATATTTTTAAAGAAATTTCTTACTTTTTTCTGCTTTTAGTTTTATTTTAATTAGTTAAATATAGTCTTAATTTTGTACTTATGGTAAGGGTTTTCCAAACAGAAGAAATATTATAATTTTGTATGTATTCAGATTTGCAAGTCCAGTTGAGTCATATACACTATTACTAATAGTAATTTTGATATATAATAGATAATAGAGTTTTAAAATGACATTGTAATTTTAAATAATATAGTATGTAATTAACTAATAAATAAATATAAAGTTTTTTTTAAAATATTTTTTTTATTTTATAATATTAAATATTGTTATTACTTTTTCCTTGATATTATTTAGCTTTTTTATGTCAATTTTTATAATTATAATATTAAATTAATCGAGCTGCGTTTATTTCAAATATCTGAAAATGAAGATATACCTTTAAGTATAGCAAGATATCGTTATATTTCTTCTTTAGTAGGTGGTAAAGAATAGGACACCATCAGGATAAGTATTTTAACAGCTTTTTTTTTGATGGAATTTGACATACTTGCTTCTTAGGTAGTTTGTTAAATAATTTAGATTAGTTATCTAAAATATTTGTGTTTTTTCTTTTTTTGAGAGGTTTTTTAATATCTTTATATTTGATTATTAATATTTTTTTCCTGTAGTATCAATTTTTCTTTTTTAACACTTCTTGTATATATATGAGATATATATAATGAAGTTCTTGCTTATAGCATTCCTTTAATCATTTTATTCCATCAGTATAAATCTTTTTCAGATATGAAGTATGGAATAGATTATGTATTTGATTATAATAATTAAAATCTTTAATATCAAAAACTATCAACAATTTCTCCACCAAACTTCACATTTCATCTTTTCTTAAATTTGTTGATCATTTATGATTAGTAGAGATACTGTTATGCAAATATTTATTTAAAAATAATTCTATTTGTATATACTCTAGTAACTGAAATGTTTTCACTTGTCACTTAAGGTTTTTCTGATCTATAACATTATCTGTAACATTCTGCTTAATAAATTTTATTCCAAATATTTCTTGAGCTTTGTCAAATACTATAAAATGTCTAAATCTATCTGTTGATACTTTAAAAGACCTTGCAACTTGCAATTTTTCCTCTAATTTGAGGTATTGTTTAAAAATTCTAAAGAAATGTGAAACTGGTTAAGTATAATTAGATTTTTAACCAAAAGAAGTAAGGGACTAAAAGTAGCTAAAGTATTCTTTTAAATATTAAAATTTTCTATTTGAATACCAATTTTATATTATGCAATAAATAAATCTGCTCAATTATAAAATAAATACCAAATTTTTAGTATTTGGTATTCTTCATATTTATCATTTATAATATCATATTTATGCATATTTTTTAACTTTAAATATATTTATTAAGCTATACTGACTAAAATTCAAATTAACTTTATAATTCAGACTGTATCTTAATAGTCAACAATCTTCTCCAATTTGTCTATATATTTAACTCCAACTGCAGCAGTTAAATCAAAAATTCTGTAGCTTAAAAATATACTAATAAGGACTAATGCTATATCTTTATTAATATACCATGAATCAAGAATAGGTCAAAGGTTTGATCACTCTTTTCATAAATTTACGAAATAGTGGACAAAATTGTCTAAAAAGATATATTACGTGAGTTAGGATAAATAAGTTAGACAAAAATTGTCCAAAAAGATATATTACGTGAGTTTATTAACTGCAAATATAGATTCATTAGCAACGATATCTAAATATTTATCAAAATTTAACAAAAAATCATTTTTGTATATTTTTGCTGTATTAAAGATTTTTTCATTTGTATTTAAAATACCACTTACTTTTAAAATTACTACATGCTGTAAGTCTTTAAAACAGTCTTGATTTATTTTTTCAATAAGTTTTTTGTGTACTGTAGAAATATCAAAATTTGTCCCAAATTTGTAAATTTTTATGACTATTATTAGAATAATAAAATTCTAAACATTTATCTAATATTTCATCATAAAGATCTAATATTTTTTATATAATGACATTTATTTCAAAAATATGATAAGGGGAGTGACACATATTACGTAATTATTATAGGGGGGAGGGGTTCTCAAATATCTCATGTATCACGTGATACTTAATCATATTAATCATAGCAACAATTAGTCAAATAAATTAAATAGAATTAACTTTTAATGACTGAAATTAAAAACAATAATTTACCAATAAAATTCTTTCCATGTAATTTATTAACTGGTTTTTTTTATACATGCATTTATTCTTTGTTCTATTCGTATTCTTTGTTTTATTATTAGTGTAATATATTATATTCTTTGTTCTATTATCTATTTGTATCGTGCAACTTTTTATTTAAAAAAAAATTTATCTTTTTGTATAAACCTAATTCTTTTATAAAATGAACTTTTTCATAAAAAAAACCCAGAATTCCTCCATTTTAAAATTTCATGTTTTTATTCACCTCCTGATAGTACTTCCCGGTCATTTATGATTAAGACTTGTACATTACATGCAGGTACAACTGAAAAATCATCGACGGAATTAGTAAATGCCTTTTTTCTGGCAGGTCTTTCTCATCGTTTTGGATGAAGTGTTGAAAAGTATGTATTACATTCAGAACAGCAAAGATGACTATAAGTGTTTGTGTTAATGAAAGGACAGTGGGCATCATATTCAGGTATTTTGAGCTTGTCATAATATTCTAATATATGAAGTGGATTTACTAGATAATGCCCATCTTTTCCTTTTGTCACAGGTGGGAGAAAACCATTATTTTCTGCAAGAAGAATGGCTGCCTCCTCATAACAGTTAGGTGAACAACAAGAACGATCATTGCATTTCCTAATGTCAAGTAAGTATTGACACATTTTTATGTGATTTTCTAACCACTGCCAGGGCACAACTGATTCATTGATATTTTCTTCTTCAGATTTGGAAAATATAACATTACCGAATGGAGAACTCTTTTGATTAGTATATTGCGTGATGACAGGTTTTCCGAAAATAGGATCACGTTCTCAAAGAGCACACAAAGCTTCACCAGCATAACGAAAGTTTTTCATTGCAAGCTCCAAATCAATGACCTGGCCTTAAAAGTTGAGATGAGAACTGAACTTATCGATTGGCAAGGTTATACCAGCCAGTTTTTATGATAATGTTGCCATACTACGTTCAATAGGGTTATACGCCAATTGGCCAGGTGCATGTGTCTGAATGGAAAGATAATCAAGGTCAAAAGCCCAGAACATTCTACAATATTGTTGAATGTTTTTTATATGTCACGGATTTTTGTCTGGACCTCCATCAACTAAAAGAATCCAGATTGGTTTTATTTGGCCGTCAACTTTTAATATCCCATCAAAATAGCTATCTTGAGTTAGCGAATCCAGATCATTCATGTGAGTTTCAGAGCTCGTACCAACTTGGTATTGTGGATGTACAAAGATCGAAAGTTGACCATTACGAAAGGTATCATTTGTATCGCTTGGATTAATTAATAAGTAAACTGATGGAATAAGTTTTTATTGCATGTTGATTGGAAAATCGTGATCAGGTAGTGTAACTGGTTCTTGAAAACTTTGTATGGTTTGAAAAATTCTTCCAACCGTGGCAATACCAAGAGGAACTTTGACTTTGTCGTTCTGAAAAATAATAACAGAGTGAGTCAGAAATACGGCTGCGAATTGTTTTGCTCCTTTCACAGATGCAAGACAGTAGTGTTTATCGATATGCTCATTCCTTTCATTTTGTGAAATAGAGGTGTTTGCAATTATAGCTGGATGATAGTGAGTCTTTGCTGCTTTAATATTTGATCGAGATGGCATCAAATAATTGTTGAGGGTGGTGCGAGAAAGATACTTATTATATTTTGAATTAAGATCCTTTTGAAGATGATGAATTGTCCTAACTTTAATGACTTCTTTTCTTCTTTTTTTATTTGCAGCTCCAAACTCAATACATTCATGTATATGCTTATGTAAATCGGAATATTGAAACAAAAAGGATGGGTAACCAGATGCGTCATATTGTACTATTTCTTTATTCTCTTGTAAGAGTTTTGATTTTTTTGCCCTGCATTTTTGCTGATATTCTGCCTGACGCTTCAACTTCTTAATCTTGTTATTTTCATTATGTAGAATTTGCTTGAGAGCTGCTATATGTTCCATCAAATTATTTTGAATCTCCAAATCTGTAATGAAATTATAAATCCATTGAAGTTCAGCAAGCTTTGTGTTGGTTGCATTAATGACTTTTGCGGTTTTTTTCTGTGCAGCAGCATTAGAAGGTGGAGTAGTATCAGCTACAATAATTTCTTCAATCGGTCTTTATGAGGCAACTTGGTTAACCTGAGTAGACTTTGAACTTTGAGGTCAACCAGGTTGTGATTGATTAATTTGTAAAAAACCTTGGATTGGAATTTTGGTTGCCAGGTATTCTCTAATTTTATTTTTGATTTCTTCTTGAGATTTATGTCAAATTTTTTTCCATGCCTCAGAACATTCTATACAAAGACTAACTTTTGGAAACACAGAATTTTTTGTATTTACCATACGATGATATCCAAAAGTATTGCAGAATCTTTGGTATTGGCTTGTAGATGTTTTATAAATATAAAATTTATTGTATTTTGGTGTAGTTAGAAAAGTCTGCATATTTAAGGACTAAAGAATATGCTGAAAAACATGTCATAAAACGCGTATTAATAAGTCACATTAGGTGAACTACAATCACGATTTTTTTGTAAATCATTTTGAATTTTATAAAAATATTCATTTAAAAAATACTTTCATATACATAATAAAGTAATCTTTCAATTTTATATTACAGTCATCTTTCTTATAAACAAATTTTCATTATTAGATATAATTTTTAAATAAATTTTCATTTTATGTTGAGTTTTTTGAACAGTTTTTCAAATCAAGAAATCAATTTATTTTATTTTGCGTTAAGGTTAGAGAATAAATCAAGAAATCAAGAATAATACCTATTAATAATGATTGTATTATTTAATAAATTACGTGAATAATAATCTAACTAGGAGGGCCAGCTTCATAAGAAATCTATAATTACGTAATATATATCACTTCCCTAAAATACCAATACTTTTTTGTTATGTTTAGTTTCAATAATAGGAGTTTGTAAAGGCATTTGAAATACTATTTAAAGAATTGCATGTGATATGCTATGTATAATATCAAATATATTACCATAGGAAAAAGTTTTTTTCTTAAAGTCTATGTTGTCTATTATGGTTAGATTCCAAAAGTAAGAATTTTTTTTAAATGCTTTGTTAGATCTACATTATTCATTTTCTTCTTTTCTAATATTTGTTCATATTTCTTACAATAAAATAAAACCTTTAAGATAGCAAAAAGATTTGTTAAATCACCCGCTATTTTTAATTTTAGTGTAAAGTTGGCAATTATTATAGAAAATCAGATTTAAAGTGAAGAAAAGGTAATGCTAATCAAAATGGATAAGAATAATGAAACAATTTTGGTATTTTGAACTTGATCATTAGCTTTTATTGATATATTTCTTACTTTTCATCTTTGATTTACAATTGCTATTTTTTCATAGATATCAGTTAAAAATGCATGAAAAAAATTTACTAATCATAAAAGAAAAAATATGTATTTACCTATGGATTGTGGATTCTGTAATTGATTCTTATTTAAAGTTAATTTAATTTAAGATTTTCATAATTTTAATGTAAATTGTTTTTCTAAATCTTGATAAAACTGATCTTTTCAAATTCTCTCATGTTATAATTTCAATATTAATTTATTTTAGTTGCATATTATTATGTAACATAAATAAACTTGAAATATTAGAAATTTCTTCTGAAACTAATTCTGATATGGTAGGTTTAGAAGTGTATTTTGTTGGACAAATTTCTTGAAGAATTTGAAAATTGAAGGTGCAATGGCTGCTAGATAGAGTTTTATGTTTAAATTTATCTTTACCAAACTTTACTATTCTAATAAATCATCTTCTGATAATTTCAAGTTATGTAAATATATCTGCTACATGATACTTTTCACATCTGATCTTTTTTTTTTTGCTTAGTGTATAAATGACCATTCTTATCAATAAAATAATTACCACATGAGAATCAAGGCTGGAAAAAGTTCTTTAATGAAGATTTGTAAGAAATTACCACTTTCTTTAAATATGTAACAATCTATCTGCTCAATGCAAGACGTAAGAATAACTCTATCTAATATAACTTATAAATATTATGTACAACCAATTTCCCTTATAATATATATACTGTATATATATATAAAATAATGATAGTTTTAATAATAGAATAAATATTGGTATTATTGTATATGACTTTTTTCTATACTTTTTGTCATTGATTTTATTTTTTTTTATGAATTCTTTGATCAAAATTAAAGTGAGACATATATACACCTAATTTTAAAAGATCATTTTTAACTGTAATAACTATTTTACTATTAATTTACTAGATGCCAATTAATTCTCACAACCTTTTTTTACAATTAACTTGTCACACATGTTTGATATATTTTATTTATAATTAATTAAAATACAAGATGTTAAATTACTATCAGTATCTTTTGATTAATAATTTGATAAAAATCTTCATCTGATTCTAAAATTTCAGATAATTCAGATTTTATATCATTAGATTCAATGTTTACTTTCATCTATTTCATTAATTAAAAAATTTAATGTACAAAAATACCATTCTTCATTAAAATCTATTATAAAGTCATTCTTATATTGGTTATTTTCATATTCTTTATTATCATAACTTTTTTTAAAACTGCTACCTGTATTAGAAAATGCACTTATTTGATCATTTAAATTATAAACTCAAATATTTTCATTGTACTACTATGCTGATTTTACAAAAAAATATACTTTTTATTATTGAAAATTCTCTATAAAGAACAAGTAGTTTAAAACAAAATAATAAAAAATAAATTTATATTACTCAATCTATCTATTTATATAATTCAATTTGTGCTATAATTATGGAAATGTACTGAAACGTTATAATAAATGCAAATTTTACCATGAAAAAAAATTTTTTTATTATGCAGATCACTATAAAATGCAAACCCCTGCTAATCATCAGACATATTATCTGACTGTTACTTAAGCTTTTTGTCAATTTATTCATCAATTTGTCTATTCTGAAACATTTTATGATGATTATTATTGCCAAAATCTATCCTTTAAACAGTAATGCAAGCAAATTTACTTGCAATTTTTTAAAATAAATTATATCCAAACACAAACTTTGTCAATATGATTTGGATTATCCTATAATTTTGTAATTATATTGACCTACATTCTTAGCATTAATTGTATAGTTCAATATGTAGCTAATCATCAAAATTAGACACAAATTAACCTCAAAAAAATAACATTAGAATTTTTATATAATAAATTAATTTTCTTTACCATAATATTTTGCTTCATTACAAAGCATTTTAATATACTTATTTATTTTTATTATGAAGCTTCAAACCCTAATGAATAAAATAGAGATGATAAAATTTAACTTTATGCATTTTTTTAAAGTTCACAAAAATAATTTTTTTTTAGGGTTCTATGTAAAGTCAAATTACATTAAAATTCATAATAATAAAAGTTATTCCCCATAGCAAAATCCACATATTCTATTAAGCTTTACTATAACTATAATCAAATTCCAATGAGATCGTTAAAGTTGAATGCAAAATTTTTCAAAATTTTTTGTCATTTAAAAAATACAAGTTTTGACCAATAGTAAATCTACAATCTTATAATATGAAATTAATAAATAATAATTATTATCATATAAATTATGATTTAGCTCTTTGCAAAAAAAAAATTTTATTAGAATAACTTCATTTTTCATAAAATTAGATGTTCAGTAAAATTGAAGACAAATTTGCCTGCAGTGTTTTACCGTTTAAGGGATAATAATTTTATTCAAAGATTCAAAAAATGAATTTAAAGTTCACGTTTTTATAAAAAAGAAAAATGGAAAGATGTGATGAACATTATTTTAAAACTTAAAACTATTTCACAGCCAATAAATTTGCCAAATTCCATGTACTCATCTTCTTATTTTTACCACCTCTGACTTTTGATGTATCATGTAACTCTAATACTGATTGATTAAAATTTTATAGATTGTCTAATAGTACTACTTAATATCAGCTTTTGCAAAATGAAATGTCAATTTTTATAGTGGACATGCTGTTCATTATTTTGTTAGCATAGTTATTTCTACTTTAGTTAGAATATATCAAGGAAGAATATCTAGAAAATATTAATGTAATGCGATTTTTCTTTTTAGATTAATTTTTTTTACTTTAATTTTTTTGTATGAGATTATTTAACTTTGTTTTTAATTATTTTTATTTTGTTTTTATTTTTCTTTTTCTTATACATGTAAATTTGTGAAAATTCAATAGATAATTAATAAAGATAAAGGTTACTATATTATGTTTACCTCAATTTTGATCAGTGAAAATAACTAATATATATTAATACTGTTATGTTAATTCTAATTAAATTATTGTAAAATTTAAAGTTATTAAAGTTAAAATTTTAATAGCAAATTTCTATTAACTTAAAAGAAAATTTCTTAATATACACTAGTGTTTGAAACACATATCACGTGATTCTATAAAAAAATTTCAAAAAAAAAATTCTAATAAATAAATCTTTAAAAGAAATGTATATTAAGTGTATTTTGGTCTATTCTGCAAGTTTACTTAGTATATCATAGATGGTTTTGAATGTTATTTTTGAGTTATTTAACAATTTTTTTTTTTGTTTTTTTTTTATTAAATTTTAACATTAAATGATCAGCATAAAATTTACTTTTTTTGGAAATTGTGTTCAAATACATAGTGTACAAATAGAAATCGTCAACTTAAAAATATTATGTAAAATATTTTTAACTAATTTTTATTACAATTAAGTTATAATTAGTTTAAAGATTAAGAAAATTTTTTTTTATGAAAATAATTAGTAAATAATTACCATAATGTTATCTTCATATATTAAATTTAGAATAGTAAAATATTAATTGAATGAAAAATTTTCAAAAAAATATAGTATATTATTATTTAATTAAAAAAATATAATATACTGATTTATGTAAATTATTACTAAAAATAGCTAATATTCCTTTTTATCAAATTATCATTTATTGTATAATATAACATATAAATTGTAAAGCTAAATTACAAAGTTTAAAAATTATTAAAGTTTTACATCTTTTTATTAGAAATGCAAGATTTTAATAGAAAATTTTTATTAATTTAAATATTAGATAAAATATTTTTAAGTAATTTTTATTACGATTAAATTAAATTTAGTTTTTATTTAGTTTTTAAACTTTTATTTATTTTTATTTGAATTTTTTAATACTTATATTCTTTATTAATTTTATATAGTTTTACCAATATTATTATAATACAATATTTTTTGAATTAAAAAAACTATTATATATTATTTTTTTATAAAAAATTCTGAAAAAAATTTTTTTATTATTAATTACAAAACCCATAAAATAAATTATAAAATGTTTGTTCATTTTCTTCTATTAAGTAATAATCTATTTCTTAATTTAATTATTATATTTGTATTGCATATTCAAATATATATTATTTTAAATTTTTATATTTGTATATAAACTTACTAAATATTTAATAAAATAATTGAATTAAAAAAAAATTAATTATTATAATAATAAAAATCTTATTTATTTATCTAATAAATGCATCTTATATTTATATAACAAAAAGAACTTTAAAATTTTTTATATATATAATAATAATTGTTCTAAAAATAGCCATTTTGTTATTTAAAACTATAATATTTGTATTTGTAACAAAAAATAAAAAAATTACTTTTTTTAAAAAAGAAAATGTAATACAATAATACAATAATAAAAAATACTAAAAATAATATATAATAATTATTAAAATAAACTAATGTAAAATTTGATATATTTTACAAAATAAATTACCTAATATACTGTATAAATAATAAAGTAAATTAAAAAGCTAAGCTTTATTTACTTTTTCAAACTACAAATTTTATTGAAAGTAATAAAATTAAACTTCCAATTTAACTATATTTATATTTTAATTTTGAATAATATTGCTAACTGTAATATGATCATCATCATGATCATCTATAGATTCAATATCATTAGCATCTTCATATTCAGATTTTTCCATTTCAGGAATCTCATCATCTTCATATTCCTGCATTATATCTACATATGACATTGCATTTTTAAAGGTAAGATTAGTTCCTAATAACCATTCAACAATAAAAGCTTCCTCTAATTCTTCCTCTTCATTATGAGTTATAATTTTTATTTCTTCTTGCACATATTTTATTTCAGCTTCAATTATAGATACTAAGAAGCCAACATCTGAAATAATTTCATTATTTTGTACAGGTTCTATTGCTTCTTTAGATTTTATTTGAACTATTTCATTCTGTGTATATTCATTGGATACCATTAATTCTTTTTGAGCTACTTCTTTATTCTGTACAAGCTCTTTTGATAATATTACTCCTTTAGATTTTGTTTGAACAACTGCTTTATTATGTATAGATTCTTTGGATATTACTATTTTCTCAGGTTTAGTTTGAACTACTTCGATATTCTCATTTTCCTTAATATTATTACTGTTAGTTAATGGTGATTTCTCTAATGAAGTGAAATTCTGTAAAGCCTTTGCTGATATTTGTTGTGATTTTCTTTTATTTGTTGCTGATGATTTTGCAGCTGAAATTGGTGGTAATAAGTTTTCAGACACATCCATTTTTTGCTCTTTAGGCAAAGCTGGTGTAATTCTATTTATTCCTTGTGATGATGTTTGATTATTGTTTTTATTAGTAAAATTATTGTTATTATTGGTGTTATAAGATTTTTGTCGAGAAGGTGAGACAGAAGAAAGAACTTTATGTGCAGGATATGTTGGAACATCATTAGCATTTGATTGTGATAAAGTAGAAGTATTTGTAGGAGGAGATTGTTGAATATTTGATATATTTGTTGATTTTTGAGATTTTCTTGACCGATCTGTTATTCCCACGTATTCATCATAATTATCTGCGTCCTGTTCACTGTTACTCCTTTCCAAAATAGTTGGACTCTTCATTCCACCGGTGCTTGAAAATGTAGATCTATTAGGGGTATATTGTAAACTACGTGTTGAACCTGTTAAACTAGCCCTTGAAATTTGACGAGCATGCCTTCCTTGAATTTCCACTTGATCAAAAATACTTTGTTCTCGATTATCTTCCTTTGGTGGAATTTTAGGTATTTCAATTTTTATGTATCTAGCCGGTTTATTAACTAATGTACTGGATGTTGAATTAGAACCATATGTATTTGTGGTAGAGAAACTATTTATACTAGCATTAGTAAGTCTTTGACTACTAAGATTTGTTGATTCATCAGCAAATGAGGATTTTTTCAGCTTTGAAAGCAATTTTTTCAATTTCTTTTCTTTCTTCTTTCCAACATTACCGGCATCTAACGAACCAACTCCATTATTTAAAATGGGATCTTTTGGTGGTGATGTACTCAAGAAATCAATTAAGTCCTGAGCTTCATGCCTTCGCTTAGGTTTTTTTTGTCCTTGAGGATATAATAAATCGTCATCGTCATCAATCAAATCCAAAGGATCCGGCCTTGGTTTAGGAACAGGTGGAAGACTTTTTGTCGCAGAATTTTGAATATTTCCTGTACTCTTGCTAGCTTGAGAATGTTGATAATAACTGGACTGTGTATGGTCTAAAGACTTACTATGATGCAATGATGAAAAGTTAGTCCGATTTTGATATTGATTATTACTCGCTTGTGAAGATGATAAAGTTTGATTGATTGTAGCATTAATACGGTCAGACTGATAAAGTGAAGATGGAGAGGATGGGGAAGATGGGGAAGATGGCATAAGAGGAGTATAACGAGGATTATTTCCCGGTGAACTGGGGGTTTTTGATCTTTTTTTCCTTGTTTTCTCGCCTAATACATCATCTGGACTTGTGTTCTTTAAAAATTCCCATAAACTTTCTTCTTTATCCTTTTTGGATTTACGCTTTCCAAATAGCTCATCATCGTCGTCATCAAAATCTTCAAATTTAGGGGAAGTGGGGTTTGATTTTTGAATTATTCGCTCACGGGAAACAGGTTCGCGAGGTGCGAGTTTTGGTGGCCTCTTGTGTGTCTGCCCAGATAGTGAATTTCCATAGATTCTTTTGAGTTAAAAAAAAAAAGAAAAGAAAAGAAAAGAAAAATGAAAAAAAAAGAAATATAAACTTAATAATCTACCTCAATTGTTATCAATCGATTTGGTGTTAAAGAAACCTTCATCGTTTGATTGCTAGAAATCAACGTTTCAAAACTCTTCATTTTTTCTCTATTATCCTCCTAACAATCAAACACAATTGTGTTGAAATATACTTTAAATCTCTGAATTTCGATAATAAGACAATCTATATATTATTGCGAACCTTTGACCTACCATACTCGATACATTTCTTAAATCTGGTTCCTTGTCTCCTTGTCTTTGTAAGCTCTGCATACTTTTAGTTGAACGCATACCTACATTTTTATGTTCTGAACTGTGTCTACCATAATCGCTTAGTGATTTAACCGGGGAAGTAGGCCAACCATTACCAAGCTCATCCAAAGATGCTTGTCTAATTCCCCCATTATATGAACTAGACTTAGTGGGACTACGTGGAGTGGAAGATTGTATATATCCTAAAAAATTATACAAATCGGATGATATTGGTATAATGGTATAAACACACCGAAAAAATCTTGATTAATATTTCAGTTTACCACTTTTAGGTAAGTGTGTTGATAACTGAGAGGTAGTAGAAGAATTGTATTCATTACCATCTGTTAATAATATTAAATTGCATGTTAATTACATTACATGAAAATATCACAACTTTAGGAAAAATGAACATACTTGTAGTACTTTCACGTTGTGACTATAATATATTAAATAAATTAATTAAATATATGTTAGCTAATTATATTAAAAAATCTAACCAATTAATTAGGTAACTAATTCACTTATTCGCTAATTCACCAATCCACTAATCGCAAGCATTTAACTTGACGTAGATGTAATAATTACATAATCTAGGTAGAATATTTTGATAAATTACCTCCATTTGTTCTTTTAAATTTGTCCTTCTGAATAAAGGAAAAATTTGAGAATCTTCAGAAAGAGCAGAATAAACCTCTTGTGATCTAGCAACTTCCACACCTTGCTTTTCAGAAGCCTTTGCAACTAATATTAATATATATTCACCAACATATTCCAAAACAGCAGTCAAATAAATAGCTAAGCTTGGAGCAATATGTATCCCTTCGGATGCATATAGGTCAGGTACAGAATCAGGATCACGATCATCAGCGCCTCGTTCACCAAGAGTACTAAAGAATTGACATTTAACTCTAAATTGTTCAAATACTTTTTGTAAGGGAAAAGGATTAATTTCTATAGTTTTTTCTTTTGTGTGATCAGAGTTACCACTTTCAACATAAGTTTTTAACTCGAGTTCGGCTTCAACTATAGCATTTTTACCCAAACTGGTTGGTAAAACTTGACTAATGGCATCTTTTATTCTAATCAGGTCTAAAGACCTAGCTGAATCTATTAGGAAATATAAGAATTCATCAAGGAAATTATTTATTGCCGATAAGGCTTCAGATGAGATGCGGTAAGGAGCAACGTCTGCTATAATGGCGTTGGCTGCCCGTTGAGAAATATAAAGAGTGTCTAGCATAAGAGAAGGTAAAAGGCGGAAAGGAAGGATAAGTCGGAATTAAGATCGTTTAATGGAGGTATTAAATAAAGCTTTATTAACGCTACTTATTTCTTATTACTAAAAATAAAATATATGCCTATTTACACATAAAAGATCAAAGTTAAATCAAAGTTGAACTATATCTTTCTTATATGAAACTCTTTAAAAAACAAATTAGGTTTATTTAGGTTATTTACGTATTGTTGCGGGGGATGGCTCTCGTAGTAATTAACGTTTACTTACTCTTTGTAGAATCAACAGTCATGTTTTAACGGAATTGTATAGTTTGTTTATACATAAAGGGAACCACGTTTTTGAAGTGTGGCGAAATTTTTTTTTTTTACTGTAAGTCAATAGAAAAAGAATGAATAATTAAAAGAAAAAAAAAACCGTAATTGAAAAACATGGTAACTCCAATAATTAAATCAAATAATTAAAATTATTTACACAAACGCAGGTATAATAACACAAATTTTATGATAAACAAGCAAGTTTAACGATTAACAATAAATGTAAATCCGCTCGACAATTAACAAAATTAATAACTTTCTTCTGACGAATCACATGTAAACAAGGTTGCCAACTCTTATGGAATTTATTTTTGCCATGTGTTTATTTATCAAT
Organism: Oehlia diaphana; assembly: GCA_003833135.1. Classification (NCBI taxonomy): domain Eukaryota; kingdom Fungi; phylum Glomeromycota; class Glomeromycetes; order Glomerales; family Glomeraceae; genus Oehlia; species Oehlia diaphana. Next base: position 262,157 of record QZLH01000014.1, read on the forward strand.
CATTATTTGCCCAATTCAACTTGAACAACTGTGCCAAGCATTTAACTTAACAAAGTAATAATTTATTTTCTCCGATTGGTTCATATATTTTTAAGTTTATAAGTAAGCGAAAATTACAACCTTTGAAAGAATTCATTGAGAATTATTCTATTAAATTTCCTTAATAAGTATAGACTCCAGATTTCTCATTTAATCATTTAATGGCCCTATTTAAGAGTATTATTTTATTATTAAATCATTAAAATGATCTTATAAATCCCAAATAATTTAACTTACATTTTAAATGGTGAAATCTCATATTTCTCCCATACTTTATTGATAACATAAGGATCTTGCTCAATTTCTTTCCTAATCTGTTCCTCATTCTCCGCCTCAAATATAAATAAACTTCCTACCATTTTCCCCTCCCCGCTACTCACAACATTTGGTTCTTGATTTTCTAAAATTGCTCCTCCTGCGATAATAAATCCTCGTTCTTTTGCTAATTTAGCTTTCTCCAAATGTTCTTCTCGAACTGATAATCTACGTGAATACGCTTCTGCATCTTTATAATCTTTTGCCAACAACAAAAATTGCTTCCTTCCTATAAAGCGTAAAATCGTCACAACATTTAATATAAACAAAAAATAATAAACAATAACGCTTACCAACCAAATTACTTGAGAAATTTCTTTTATTTATAAACTTTGTCGAGCACAGCCTTCCAAAACACCAGCCTGCATCGGAGAAAAGCGCTACTCGTCTTGAAAATATCATGTTTACAAAAGAATAAGTATTTTATTTTACTACACAGCAAAAGATTTTCGGTGATCATCCCATATATATTATATAATAATACGTCACGTGATGGTTGAATGAAAAGATGTCCGCAATATTACACTTTAATAATTTTTTGTGATTATATTGATTATAATGCAAAAAACTGACAAATAAACAATCAAATAGTAAGGTTTAAATTTATAAATTATCTACTCATTACAGAAATTTTATTTTACTGATTAAATATTTAAATTCTCGCATTCTCGCTGGTATTCTGGTGGGAGAACTTTACTACTGATCTCAAGAAGATATTCTTCAGTCTATGAACATTGATGGTTAGATGATTATGCTTTTTGATGGAACATACAGTTAAAAAAATTATGACATAAAATTACTTACCGGAATATGATTAGGACACCAAATTTCGTAATGTATTCCACCAACAGCATCTTGACGTTCGTATAATGCACAATCAATATCAATAGAACATAATACATGATATGATCTTTTACAGTTAGGATATGGGCATAGGGTACAGCTTCCCGAAGGAATGCTACAAACTTCACATTTCTAATGCGAAGAGAATAGAAATTTTAAAATCAACATAAGATAATAAGAAAAGGTCAAACTTTTCTTATGAAAAATGCTAACCAGATCTTTATATTTTTTGTAAAATGGAGCATCCCTATAGTCGGTCGCTACTTCATTGTTATCATAATTTTCGTTAGCAGAAATGAACATTCCTGGGACAAAAAGTGCACAAAATCTATATCCAAAAAAAAAACCAAAAAATTCATTAACTTAATCGAAGAAAAATACAATTCTTTTATTTCTTTTGCACTTACCGATGAACTAATTGATATTCCTTGTTGTGAACCATCTCAAATCTTTCATCCATAATATCAGATTTTACACCGACAACTGGACATAAAGCACACTGTGCAATAAAGACATTAATCCTATCAGTATGAGTATTAATTTGACAGGAAAAATTTAACAATGAAAATATATTTACTCTATCAGTATAGTTGCAATTTTTCTCAACTTTTTCCTTCTTTTTATAACTATTATTGTTATGATTAATCTCATTAGAGCCTACTCCAGGAGTGTTATTATTCCCTGTGGTAGGTTTTGGTGAATTTTTTTTACGCGGAGATTTCATCTTAGCTACATCATAAGATGAGCTTCTTTTACGTCTATTTGACGGTGATGAAATCATGTCAGAATCAGACGATGACGCAACATAATTGTGTTCGGGATACATTAAAGATACTGGCCCATCCAGATCCATTGGACTTGGGGTATTCAAAGAAGCCATTTTCCGTGATCCTTTTATCTTTGAAAGCGTACGAGGTAATGTTTCGACTGAAGATTCGATATTTTTATCAGCTGGATATGAACCTCCTACAATGGGTTGTTTTATCAAATGCCCGAAAAGACCTTTCACATCAATAGTGACACTATCAGGATTACATTCACATGATTTTGCTTTTACACCCATTTCAATCCAATCTTCAAAGGCAAAATTTACACTTTCGGCACAATTAAATCCCATATTAAAACCAGCATGATATCCACGAGGAAAAGTAATTATAAATTCTCCTTCTCTTTGAACCATTTTTCCAAATGGCATAATACCGTTCCTAAGTTGTTCAGGTGAAGCCATGAATTCTTTATGACGTAAAAATTCCGAACACTCATAATAATACCCGGGGAACCATCCTAAAGAAATTTTTTGGATTATAAAGAATTATAGGAAAATCGTGAAATTGAAATACAAATTATGAATATAAAATGATAGAACCACCCGAAATAAACTTTTCTTATCAGTTGTTACACAGCTTGTTTCGTGTAACTATACAGATGACAAAATTAAAAAAAAAATACCTTTCATTTTTTGCTCAAATGTAGATGCTTTTTGAGGAGAGATAGCATACCAAAACTTTGGAGCGCCGAAATGGATATAGTTGATCGAATAGAGATCCTTATCCTATATAGTTCGTTACAAAAAGTGCATTATGATAACGTATTGAAGTAATAACATAAATAAATTTAGTAATTTACCTCGACATGCCAAGCAAAAGAGGCCTTCCACATTCCAAAATAAAGATACGCTTTGTTTACACCAGGAATTGGGTCCATTAGGTTCAAGAGGTTGTCGATTTTATTTATATTCCAAGTAGTGGTTGCATCAGTGAAAAGAGAACCTAGCGAAGTGAAAAAAAAAAAATAATAATATCGAAATTTTTTTATGAATTCCTACATAAAAATGAGCATATTATATGATACTAATAAAAAAATTCAGCTTACCATCCAAGTCTGCTCCATAATATGGAGGAAAGTAGGCTAAATTTTTCCAATACTTATGTTCAAGGTCTCTTATGTAATCATCGTTGTCAAATGGATGTCCTCGAGTCACTACTTTGTAGTTCCATTTTGGCTTTAATTGATTATTAGGTTTTTCAGCCTTTTCAGCTTTTTTAGGATGTATGTGTTCGAACATATCTTTAGGAATACTCATGGATTTATCAGACATATTTTCAGAAGTTAAAAGAACCTCTTCTACTTCTTCTTCAGTCTCACACCCATCAGAATCATTACCGATAATGTGATGTTCTGTTCGCACATTTTTGGAAGTATTGGATGATGTAGCAACAAGTGCTGAGACGCGTGTAACTTCTGGAATTTTTTCTGCAGCAGCTATATCACGTGGTCTAGATGTAATATTATGAATATTATCCGTTCTTGTAAATTTATTAGCGTAGGGAAGTTTCGATTTTAATGATGACTGAGAGCCTTCCTCTAACTCCGAAGAAATTTTTCTCTTTTTACCAATCTTTTTGGTCGGTTTTGTTGGTAAAAATTGAGATTCGTAAATAGGAGTGGCATGATCGGGTTGGCTACATAACAATGCCCATTTTTTTACAGAAAATTTCGCATTTGTATCCATGTTTTTGACTCTACATTTACCATCGACCTTCGTAAATTCTTGTTTAATCGGATTATCAATTACGATTTTTTCCAATTGTACCGAAAGATCTTTTGGAAGTGTATCAGTCCTAAAATGTATAAAAATAGATGTAAAAAATTGTAAAATGTTAAAGTACTACTTTTGGGACAATAATATATAATAGATAAAACAAAACATAATATTTTACGTATACTTACCATTCTTTTGGAGGAATTACTTTCACAATTCCCGAGTTCATGCCATAAGGTCGGACGGCCATTATAAATGCCTTAAAGTCCTTGAATTGTTCATAAGTAGGTTTGAATACTGGAATACCATCTTTTCCTTCATAATAATGGTCAGGACTTATTTCCATTATTAACTTTCTCTTCAGGAATTAAGTAAATGGCAATACAAACGAAAGTAATTAGGAAAATATACAAAACGAACAGACTCGTTTCGACTTTCGATTTTTTTAAATTGCGTTACAATTTGTTTATGCAATTATGTTTATGTGATATTATAGAGGAAACTGTTTATTACAAAACTATAACACATGACTAAAATAGTCAATGACGTAACCTATTATAAACATCACAAAATGAATGCTAGTATGAGCTCATAATAAATTGGCCAATGAAACTAATTCAACTGTTTGTTACACCAATTTTTCGGTAGCACGAAAATTTACTAGGTTGTAAGAAAAATTTAATATAATACTTAAGATTTAAGAATATAAATATAAGTTATAATTTTATATTAAAATTAAAAACTTTTATAAATATATAAGTAGTCTTCTTTTTTATTATTTTAAAAATATGATTTTATATATAGCTGATTGATTTAGTTAAAAACAGTAATTGTTTTTTTTTGGCTGCAATACATTTGAATACTTTATTAGAAAAAGCAAACAAAATTTTTAAAAAATTAACTGTCTAATTTATTAAGTACTAAACTACTCATCCACTACTTAAGGCAATTATTACTGTTAGGTTAATACTCTGGACTAGTGGTGTAAATGCTTCTTAAAGGAGTTCTTTCTTAGAGGGGGTTTCTTCTTTTAGTAGGTCTACATCCCTGATTGCATAGATATTTATAAGAAAGTGTTTATATAAAAGAGTGATTAATAGAAATTTAATTGTATTTACTATTAAATTTAAAAAATTACTAAAATTTATGTAGTAGCAAAAATTATTATATTAGTATAATTAAATGAGGACCCCAGACATTATATATATAACTCACATTTAAGTTTTAGCAAATTAATCAAAATTAGGTTAAACTCATAATTTTAGATAGAGTAAATTGATTAAAATTAATTAATAATTATAATTATGAGTTTTAGCAAATTGTGTTAATTTTACAAAGTCATATTTTATATTTAAGCAAATTGGTACTTTTTTTAAATTTAACTTATCCTTTTTTTTTTAACTTTTATAAATAATATTTTTAAAAATATCAGTTTCAGGATCCAGGTTATATTTTGGCCAAAATTAAGTATAATGCAGGCCAAAAACTATCTGATTAGTTTCACAATATTTTATTTTTTATAAAATTGACAGTTTAATTTATGTAAATTTTTATTTTTTATTGATAATAAAAAAAAGAATGTTAATTGACAATTAAATTTACCAATTTATAAATAATTTAAATAAACTGAAATTATATTTTATTAAGCAAATTTAAACCTATATTATTTTAGAAATTTACTATAACTCATATTTGAGTTTTAGTAAATTAGTATAGATTTAAAATATGATAATTTGATTTTTAGCAAATTAGGTCTATTTTAGTGGAAGCAAAAAGTGCTTAAATTCATGCAAATCAGTTATAATTTATATATATGATGTTTAAGATCCTATTAAATGTAATAATAATCACTATATTATAGTTAGACTTCTATAATTATATTCTTTATAATTACACTTACTATATATATCCTTTCTAAATGCATTCTCTAGTTCGGTACTAAGTTTATGATCTCTAATTATTTTACTTTATAAATACACATTTTTTTTAAATGCATTATTTTGAAAATTATTCATATAATCTCATAGAATATGCAATTATAAAGATTTGACTATAGTACATTTAATTAGAATTAAAAATTTAATAAAAATTCAATTAAAAGATTATACTATAAATTGTATCATTTCAATATTTAAACTAATTTATTTTAAAGTTATTAAAGTTTTTATATTTAATAATTTTACTTCTTATAATATATAAAATTAACTAGCTGTAGCCTGCTGTTTCGCATCAGGTTATTCAGGTTGGTGTTATAACAATTAATAAATTGAAATAAACGTGACAATGAAAATGAATTTAATGTATACACATGACAATGATAATCTTTATAAATACACATGATAAAGATAATCAAAATCGGAAAAAGAGAAAAAAAGAACTTGTACAAATTCATATGTGGGCTCACTTTTTACACAATAAATTTTCTTGGTAAAAATTTTCGTAAAAGGTAAAAAAATGGTATTATATTATAATATACAAAAATATACATTTCTTAAGCAAACATTTCCTTATAAACTACATTCCAAGTGCGACCTTTCTGAGATTTCACACTACCGTTATCTATAAGAACCTTAATGTTCTGATATGAAGTGATTCTCGATAATGCAACATACAGTTGACCATGAGAAAAAACAGGTTGCGGCAAATAAAGACCAACCTGGCTTAAGGTTTGACCCTGGGTTTTATTAATAGTCAGAGAAAAAGTCACACGAATGGAAAACTGATGACGTTTAAGAATAAATGGCAAGTTACTGTCAGAAGGGCTTAGTATCATTCGAGAGATAAAAATACGGCTGTCCACATAAGATCCAGAGATAATTTCGGCCTCAATTACTTTGTTCTGAAAAGCACGACATATAATCTTAGTTCTATTACACAGACCTTGAGATAGTGCCAAGTTTCGTAATAAGATAATCAGCGTTCCTACTTTCAATTTCAATTCACCAGAAGAAACATCAGGAATTTTTAAGGATCTTAAAAACTCAAGTGAATAAATATACTTGAGGTTGGAACATATTGCTTTCTTCAGATAAATCTACAGAGTCAGCACTTGGATAGATTGTTAAATCACCAGGTAATCGATCTAATACTAGCTCAGAAATCTTTTCAACATCAATATTTTTAGGCATCAAGATTGCTTTTCTGACCATATAATTCACATTTTCATAATTCTCAATCAATCATGGATAAACAAAATTAATAAGTGCTAGTAAACCTTCTTCAGTCATCATCAAATCCAAAGGTAGGTTTATACTATCTTCTGTATCAGGAACAATAGAATAATTACCATTAACAATATCCAAAAGAAATTTCGCAAATTTCTTTTGCTTTATAGTCTCCTGTGGATCAAGATCTTGATTTGTCTTATATTAATAGTTAATTTCATTACATTCAAGTGTTTCCATAAAAAAGAGCGAGTCAAGCATAATGAGACAACATCTGCCTGAAGGGAACGTAGTATGACTGGTAAAACCTGCCTAAAACCACCTCCAAATACAAAAACTTTTCCACCAAAAGGCTTATCAATGCAAGTAATATCATGTAAAGTCCTATTCACAGCTTCAAACAAGAACTTATGTAGCATTGGAGTTTCATTCCAGACGAAAAACTTTGATGCATTGATCAATTGGGCTTCTCTACTTCTTCGGGAAATATTGCAGGTTGAAAGTTCATGTAATTTCAGAGGAATTTTAAAGCGAAAATGGGCTGTTCTTTCACTATCGATTAAAAGTGCTGAAATCCCTGAAAAAGCTACAGCCAAAACTATTTCTCCATGTGATCTAATAGTTGCCAGCAAGGTATTATACAAAAAGGTCTTACTGGTACCACCAGGACCATCAACAAAGAAGCAGTTACATGTATTATCAATAGAAGATAAAACATAAAGATGTTAGCCGTAATTGATTTGTCGATGCCGTAATATTATGGTATACAGCATTACAGTTATGACACTTTTCGTAATACTGTAATTAGTCTGTAATGCTGTAATTATGCTATAATACTGTAATTAGGCCGTAATGCTATAATTAGGTCGTAATGCTATAATTAGGCTGTAAAGTCGTAATTTTTAATACTATAAAAATTTAAAACAAAAGTAATGAATTATAAAAGTAAAATTACAA
>QZLH01000015.1:2804-14587 GCA_003833135.1 Oehlia diaphana
TATTTTAGCGTGTTCAGTTTGTGTTCGGTTTGTGTTCGGTGTGTTCGGTGTGTTCGATTTGCAAAATGATCGACATTTTGTGTGTGCCAACATTTCTGAAAACGGCAATAAAAAAAAGAGGTTTTGAGAAACTAAAGAACCGTTGAGGGTATTAATAAAGCGCAGTAACTCACGTATTTTTTCTCACTCCGGCCCCCAAGTTGTACTCTTTTCTACATTATGAACTCGTTAAAAAGAAACCGATCTATCGCAGTTTAAATAAAGTGTTATTATTGAAGTGCGGATAAGATACTTCGCAATTAAGGTATGAATTTAATTATATTTTTTCGGTTAGATTTTCACGGTCAGTTATTTCTTAAGAGTATCAGTTCCCTGGAATCGTATGTTTTCAGTCGTTGACGATCCTTTTTCTTTATATAATTGACTACCTCTCGATTCAACAGTTCTTCGTCAAGGCTTCACCAGCAAAACGAAATTAAGATATAATACAACGTTTATTTCTTTGCATTATTTAGTATATCTATAAAAAGAGTAGACGACAATTTTTTCTGCTGGGATAACAGGGATGACATCATCAAAAATTATGAAATTGCGTTTAATAAAATGATTCTTATTTAAAACATATTATAACATATAGTTCATTTGTATTGTATTATATATAACGCACTTCAGGATGAATACTACTATTGATAGTAGATATTTCCAGGTTGTGAGATGTCGCAATATATCATTTTTAATAGAACGTGGAAGCTGGTTAAATTGAGCTGCATAGTATGAGTGAAAAGATGGTAATAACGAGTTGCTCATTTACCTATATATACAGAAAAAAAATCTTAGTATTCATAGAATTCTACGTATTCTAAGAATCAGGGAATTCTTCATATTCGGTAATATTCTAAAAAATGTGTTTAACAATCTAGTTAGATTTTTTACGTTATCGATTAATTATGAAAATACAGAATGTTGAAAATTCGTGGAATTCGAGGAAAAAACATTTAACCATATATACAACAATGGCCACTTTAGAAAAGACACGCTAACGGAGGTTTCACTCATGTTCATGAACGGTTATAATTTTATGAAGGATAACAGAGGAAATGATCAACGTATTAATATTATTAATGAACGTATGAGCAAGCCAAATACTTAACTATGTTGTTATTGTGTAAATCATGGTCACGATTATGAAACCAGAGAAAATAATTTACACTTGCATGAACTTATGTGTTCGTTTACGAATAAGTTGAAGCAATCGAAAAAATCCAAAAAATACTACTTCCTTGAATTTACGGACCAGGTGGATTATTAATGAAGAACAACATTGGAATTTATTGAAAAGCATTTACGTTAAAAGGCTTTAACAGGATGAAAACTATTTAACGATCAAACAAATACATTGTTCAGTTAAAGTCCCGTGAAAAGACTGTGAACTGAGACCGCCCGGGGGCACAAACTCCTCACTTAATATTGGGGATCCAAGTATCGCGAGTAAAAAAAAAATCATGTGCGCGTGATAAATTGACAAGATTATTTTGTCTAATAATGGGATAACGAAAGTGGATATAGATAAATGAGTAGTGGACATTGTTGCACTTATGTATGAATAGTTTAAGAATGAATAAAAAGCATGGTTGAGCGACAAGACGCTCAGGGAAGAGCTATTCCGCACAGTAAAGAATCATATCGACTAATAGGTATTATTCTTCTAAAGATTATATTTCTTGGTCTTCGCTGTATTTGACGACCTCATTACATCTCCTTAGTAACGAATAGTAATCTGCCACCGATTCATTGCTCTGCTCCAACAGCTCTAGACGGATATTCTGTATATTGAATTGATTGTCTTGCTCATGGTTTGCACTACCTTAAGGGTAATGTAGAATTATAGATATGCTATTAAATTGAAGTGAAATAAAAAATATGGGATTTATAGTTTAAGTCACGTTAGGTCGGTTAGGAGACTGTGAACAATATTGCAATTTGTTTATGTTAATAGAAATTAACAGATGAAAAATTAAGCAGTGATCAATGAGCATATTAAAGGCAACAAAAAATTTTTTTATTTCGTTATCGCAACACATATAAAACGATAAAACATTGTTTATATACTAATTAATAGAATAACAATACAATAAAGACAAATGAGTAGTGGACGTTTAAAGGGAGTAATAAGGGCATAGCCTGGGCTCTGCCCATACCACTGCCGGCCTCGCTAAGCGAGAATAGCAGTTATTGTCTGTTATTTCTTACTACTCATTATTGCGTACCCATATATTAATCTTGTCTAATGTTTTGCTATGAGAATTATTCTTATGATCCCTATACCGTAATCACTTATTGCTATCCTATTGCATACTTAAAATTTTTCATCATAGTCCTATCAACAATTTTATAAAACGAGTCCAAATATCACATGAAACGACTTCAGATGATATAGGATGAAGAAGAGCTTAAAGATGAATTAACTGATTCTGTTTCATTTTGATTAGCTCTTTGCGCTTCTTCACGTCTTCTTTTTTCTTCATAGAGGTCATTAACAACTTTCTCGATGTTATTAATCCTGTCGAGAGTACTTTGCTCTACAACATTTCGAAGAGAAGCTAAAGCAAAAATTCGTTGATTAATGCGATTTCCGCAGTATAATGGGAATTAATTTTTCATTAATTTCTTTGTTACGTGCTTCGATCCCCATGAGCAGAGAGATTTTATCGATTAAGAAATGGTGAGGTAAACACCATAAATGGTTAAAATTTATTAAGGACATCTAGGCTACGCCTACGAAGTAAAATAAAAAATCTTCTGGTATGATTTTTAGATTAAACTTGAACGAACCTTAAGTTATTTTATATCAAGATTAAAACAAGATAAATATTCTTTAAAGCGCATTTAAATTTATTGACAATTTCGTGTGGAGCGAATTCTTTTAATGATCATACATCATTTTTGTCGTGTTTATATATCTTTTTACATGGAACAAGCTAACTGAGTTTTAAAAAGATAATATCAAATGTACGTTGAAGAGAAGACAATAAAGACGATAAAAAACAATATATTATTAATAAACTATTAAGAATAGCCGGTGATTGTTGAGATGACCTCGTGGTGTTGCCCACAGCATTCACATGTCCTGTTTCCTTTTGCCATTGTTCTGTCTTTAGCACAGTCTCGTGTATAAATTACCTTATATAATTTTTTTCTTTAATTAATTATATGCCTCATATAAGTAAACACCGTTAAAGAAGCTTGGAGGATATTTCTGTCCATATATTTTCATTTCTGGTAAGGTATGCGGCAAACAATGTATACATTATGAAGGTTGCCACATCCATTTTAATAAGAGGAAGCGTTATCCTTGCACTGATTGTGGCAAACTTACTGCATCTGTTTCTGGCCGTTGTCAGGAACATACTGTATTAGAGGCTATTGTCGCTCAATATTATCAGAGGTTACTAAATAACAGATAAGGAAAGATTAGCAGGAACTAAGCGAAGATCACTATGGCTAAAATAGTTTATACTTATTTTTAACTAATTTATACTATACATTGATCGCCTCTTTGAGAGTATGTGGCAACCGGGTATTTTAGTTAGGCATTTGGTTAGACAGTAAAACATCTTAACACATTCTAGTGAGAATGGAGGTATCATAAAGTTCAGTTGAAGACTGCTCGAAGAAGCACAATTTCCCAGTAGAAGGGGTTTGGATTTTGGTTATATTTATGGTTACTTCGTGAGCTCTGCTCACGTTTATTATCCTGAAAATATCACATTCTTAGAGAACAGCATTTCAATCAAAAAAATCGAGCATCATGTAAATTTTTTGGTTAATATTCTTAGGTTAGGTTTTCCGGTTAGGTTTATTGGTTACTTCGTGACCTCTGCTCACGATTTATTAACCCGAAAATAATATTTTCTTAGGGAACTGATTTATATCATAAAAATCTCGCTTTGTGTATAAGTTTTTCGGTTAAGCTTTTTTGGTTAGATTTTTGGCCCGAATATAACACAATCTTATTTATTAGAGAACAGTAATTCAATCATAAAAATCAAGCATCGTGTATAATTTTCGGTTTAGGATTTGGGTTATAGATTTCGTTAGATCTTGGTTAGAATCGGTTAGAAGACATGAAAGATCTACATAAGGACTAATGTGGATAACATGTAGGACTAGCAACAATATAGTAGACTAATATGCGCAATATGAAGGGCTATATGGAGGACTAACACACCGAAGTTATATAGAAAAAATTTTATCCCACATGTTAAATTGGGGAGATAAAAAATAATCGGACCCGAAAGTTTAAAGCTGGGGGTAATAAAGAAAAAATATTCCAATGTGATTAGATTCAAAGTATTTCCTTCTTTATTTCATTTTTAAATGTAAAGAAGTAAATAATAATCTCTATAAATCTAACCTTTGCCACTTTTGTTAAGCTTTCCTTTTCTCTTAGATTAGATTTTTATTGGGCTTTTATTTTTGTTTAAAGTTGGAGTAGACTAATGAATATGTTTACAGTACTTTGCATGAGCTATGGACTTATGTACTAGCACAAGTTCTGCAATTCCACAATAGAGCTATTTTTTCTTCTCTTCTATCAAGCCATCTCTATAATCTGTAGAGATGTAATTTATGTTTTTCTTTATTGGAATTTCATCAGGTTAAATTAATTATTTGGCTAATTTGATCAAGTGCCTAGTAATTATTAACCATTAGTTTTAGCTTGCATATAGCTTTGTATCCTTCATTAAATACAAAATCTATCAGTTTTCTGACATCAGTATATTTAAATTTTATGTAATATGCAACTCTTATTTATTAAATAACAAATATTCTCATAAAAATAAATTAGCAAATTCATGACTAGATGACTAAATGCTTTGGAAGATACTACTCATCACACTTAAAAGTAAATCTTTAATTCTTATTAACAAGTCATTTGTTTTAAACCCTCATTAGCTGAACTAATTATCTTTTTATATACTTGTCAGAAAATTTTCCTATTATCTATTTTGAATAATAAATTTGAACACTGAATGTTAATTGGTCCTGCAAGTTAGTTTATAAGTACTATAATATTCTATTTTCAACAACCAAATATTAAATAAAGACCACCTGATAAATGAGATTCGAAATGATTTGTTCATCAATCTGCGCCTAAGTCACATGTTTGTGGCGCATTAATTTTTAATTGAGGCTGAGCAGAATGATAGATAGATTCTGCAATAAACATTTCATTTATTAATTTATTAACTAGTTTTTCAATCTTGTGGAACACATCACATCAGATTCTACAAAGTTTTTAGTTTTATTTTTGTGTTATATATGTTATACAAAGACTTGTTTACACTTTGTGAGCAACAATAATAATTTCATTTATATAATTATATTTCAAAATTCTATTCACAGTATATTTATTAAAATCAAAAAAAGGAAATCACTAAAGGCTTGTTAACCAAGTTTGTATTCATAATAAGATATTAATATATATAATTTACGGAGTTTTGAGGGGATCCATTAGAAATTATTTTACTATTTTTGTAATAAACATGGTAAGATGAAAGAATAAAAAATAACCGAGGTTTGACAATAGTAACATTTATAGTTCATGTCTTTAAAGTAGAAGAAAAGAATAAACAAGAAGCTTATAGATGTCTAGAAAGTACAAACTAATCAATAAAGAAAATAACTCATATTAAAATTCAAATAAAAACTTAGAAAATTTTAAAAAACATATTTTGGTAATAATTAATATAAATGAGGATAAATATAATATAATTAAATGAAGGCATGCGCGAAATTAGCATTAAAGAAATATATACTAAAATAATTTCTAAGTAAATTAACTTCCATTAAAAAATTGATCCAATTGTGGATTATTTGTAATAATTTGTTGTGGAAGACGCATCAGTGTTTCTTCAATGTTGATAGGAGAATATCTTCTATATATTCTATTTCTTCGTCTTCTTCTGAATAGTTGATCGTATCCTCTTAGAGGTTTTTCGAGTATTTCACTATTATCAGTGATAATAATAGGACTGCTGTTTTGACTTGATGAAGCCATTTGTATAAATATTTTTAAAAATGAAAGTGAGAAATCTATTATACTTATGATACGAAATTTCCTCTTTTTAACCACGTTTATACATTCTTATATATTAAAAGAGAATGAAAATTTGTTGTTGTAGTATTATTGCGGCGGACATACCCGTCGTATTCAGAACACCAACCTTAACTATTAGATCCAATCTATTTTAACAGGATGCCTACGGTGTGAACCGTAATGCATACATCGTAAGACTTAATTCCTATTATAGTGTTAAACATTGTCGATATTTGATACTAATTCAAATGAAGTTAAATCTCTAAGATAAATTTCGAGATTATTAATATTAATAAAGATGCATATAATAAATTTAAAGAATTATAAAAATTTATCCACTTTCACAAACAGTTTAGTGCAAATTACCTATGATTCTGTTAAAAATTACGAAATCAAAAGGCATTTATATTGGTGCTGATTAATAAACCATGTGTAAAGCCCCTTAATAATCTTAAGTCAGACATAACTAATGAATGATGTAATTTGTTATGATAACATTTGGTCCTATGATATAATATAACTAAAAAAGTTTTAATATAAACCGTTTATGTGATCTTAATTATTTTTCAATATAAAAACAAGTATTGTCGACAAAGAGTTATCCATATTAAGTGTTATCCGCATGAGCTATCCAAATGAAGTGTTATCGGCGTGAGCTATCCAAATTAAGTGTTATCCAAAAGTAATTTTATCTTAAAAAGATTCACTGAACATTATCAATTAATTCAATAGATTATTTATAATGTGCAATGTTAATAGTTCTTTATTGAGAAAGGCCGGGTCATTTATAAAATGCCAAATTTTGTAATGCTATTGTAACGTGAAAGTATTTATCGATTCAAACCTTAAATTTATCGCACAAATATAATTAATAGGTATTAGTTTAACATAATTTGATTTGGTATGATTGTCGATCGTAATAAATTTCGGGGTTTTTTTTTCCTCAAGGAATTATTTCAAAAAAAAATAATAATAATATTTAATAGATAAATAACAAATCTTAGAAATGGGTTCTTATTTATTTATAATTAATCCGTTATCATTAATTTTTATTATCTTTTCTTTTGATCACACATGAATTACCTTAAATGTATTAAAATATAAAGATCTACATTCCAAATTAATTATTCAAATTTCCATAACAAGTTAGTGTAAATCGGTCCTGCCCACTGCTCAGTTTTGATGAAAATTTCTTTAAGGACTTTATGGGTAAATTATATACATATGGTAATCTCTATTACTAAAAAAATTTAAGTTTTTTATATTCAAATGAGAGTGGGAGGTATTCTTTTGATGTATGTAACATAAATGCATACATTGAGATTCTCTAAAATCTGATAATTTTTTTAAAATGTAATGATCCGATTCGTGGCGATCATTTCATTAACCGCTTTGTGGACATATTTTTCCACGAATTTATGTTTGATTGCCTTGATTATTTAATTGCTTAATAAAGAAAAATAGAAAGAAAATAGGATTTTTTTATCGCAGATCCAAGCCCCACATTAAAATTTGTGATAATTCTCCGGCAATTTTCTATGATAATTTAACCTTCCCTTTAGATATTAGCTACAATACGAGATTATTTGTTTCTTTATGCTAACAAAATAAGTTACCCCACAAAATTCATGTGTTTCAATATGAATGGCTTTGCGTATGTATAATGAATTTCTACATTCTTGTGCCACTGTTTCATTACTATATATTGTGTCAATAAAAAAGTTAGTATCTCGTTTATCGTTTTTCTTATTTACCTTTTTGAATAGTTAAAATGGCTTCCAAGTTTCTTTTTTCCAATTTTTCTTCATTTTTTTTCCATTTTGTCTGCTTGCGATTATAATGCCATGCATATACCCTAAAAGCTGAAACAAAACCAATACTGTGGTGACAATTATTTGGTAGGTGGCTCATGCCTCTGCATGCTGTCACGATTTCTTTACATTTTTGGTTTCTTTCAGGATGTAACAGAAGAGATATTGTTTTGAATGTAGTCCTTCTTATAATACCTCGAATTTTGTCCTTGAGGCTCTTTGTAAACAATGTGGTGACTTTATCACCTCAAATCCACAACCCTATAAAAGGTATAATTAGTTAATTTACTTATATTTTATTAAAACCAATGTCGTCAGATTTTCTTGTATATTAAAGATTCATATAAATTAAATCATTACTTTTGCTTTTTTGACACATATTAGTTTGTCTCCGGAATATGGAATGAGAAAACGGGATAAATTGAAGTAACTTTATAGCACTCTTATCATGTAAAATATTATATTTTATAAAGTCTCTCACATATTTACGAGATATATTTGCATGAGTTATCATTATGGGTATGCTAATAATTTTTTTTTATTTTCGTCCTTAGTATCCTAATAATCAAAACAGTATCATAAACATGATCAAGCATTGATTACCATTCGTAATGCATGCGCACCATGATTTACATTCCGCTCGCATTTCGATTATAATTAATCGAATTTACCAAGGCAATGACAGTATCATACTCAAGAAGAACTATAAAGGTTAAATTTCACTTGTTAAATTTTCACTTTTTTTTCATTAAATGACGTATTTATTTTATTAAGCATTATAAATTTAAAAATCTCTCCATATTTAACTAGTGATCAGTGAGATTCATATCTTTGCAGCAAGCCAAACTGCAACACAAAGGAGACGGCGACACCTTGATTGTCCTGAAAGGAATCGGTGGTTCCCCCCTAATCCTCTCTCCTCGGTTGTAAAAAAAAGGTTTTGTAAAAATTTACTGTGGATTCTAATAAAACAGACAGAAAGCGGAGGGAATTTTTTTTTTAACGGAGAAATAATTCTATTTTATATTTAGGTCTGAAATTTATAGTAGGTTTGAAGTTTATAGTAGAACTTCTGATGAGGGATTAATGATTGTACACTGGCTGTCCACCACCAATATTGCAATTGGCGTAGAATCGGAGCTACCCTTTATCCATCGCTATAAGTTAGTGAACTTCGTATATTTTTGGTTAACACTCCAGGACGCATTCAATTCACCGACAATTATCTGTTTCGCCGACAAACGTCTCGCCGACATATACAGTAATATTTAAATATTACAATAAATTGAATAAAATTATTTTTTTAAAAAAAGGTAAGTATATATTATTTATCTTTCGTATAAAAAAATTTTTTCTTTTTCTAATATTTTCTAATTTAGTAATTATTATATGTACTGTACATAGCTTCAAAATTTTTATTATTTATAGTTGTACCATGAGCAAAAGGCAAAAAACAAAATAATTTAATTTTCTTTAAAATAGGCAAAATGAACGTGAAATGACTTTCAGTGAAATGTTATTGACCCGTCACTGAAACGTTTGTCGGTGAAGCGATTTTCGGTGAAGTAATTGTCGGTGAAATAATATACCAGATTCAAGAGCCCTGGGTTCCGCCGGTTTATAGCTTAGCGGCCTCAACACTTTGGAAGAAGCTGAATGTCTAAGTTTGACCGGGTTACTATGGCCGAAGATGAGTTCTCCCCTTCCATGTCAGTTAGATAGGTAGTGGCATTAACACAGCAATGCCCAGTTACCCCAACACAGTTGGATATCTTCATCAATAATTTGGCTCCCGTTTAGTTTAAGGAGCGAATTACTACCAGAACAGGATCGGAGGGATCAAGGGCAGTCATCCTTTTGGGTGTTTTTTTATATATATGAAAGAGTTTTTAGTTATTATTAATAAAAATTAATTTTAGGTTCTAGAAAAACTAACAATTCTTATGGTTTATAACATTTAAGAGTATGCTCCGCCATTTGTACATTATTCTGTAACAAATCATGTAATAAAAGCAGAAATGGCTCTGTTATAATAAGAAGTAATACGTATTTGAAAAATTTGTAAGTGAAATTATAAAAATATATATATTAGAAAATGCTTGATAGATACCGTAAAACAAATAACTAGATAACTAATTTGAAATTTTATATCTTGTAATAACTTTTAACCGACTCCGCGCAACAAAAATAATTTAAACGTTCAAGACAGATATTTTTAATTTATATTAATGATATTAATAGGTTAGTAACATCACAAGATGGTTGATGAATCAGAAATCCAATTGCCACCACAATCTATATGCATCTTTTCGGGCCGGAATTACGATAGTAAATTGTGATCGTAATTTTTTTTATATTTAAAGTAGGGATGACAAAAAACATGTTTCTTAAAACAATTTTTGCGGTTTAAAACATGGTTTAAACACATTTTAAACATTAAGTACTTTACTAGCCTTTACCATGTAATACAAATTTGCAATAAAAATTTAAGTATTTTGTTATATAATATATATTAATTTTAAATCTTTTACATTTCATCAAATGATCTTTTAATCGATCAATTAAATCAACAATGTCATTTCCACAATAATTACACTTTTGATGAGGTGTTTCGACCACGTCCATCAAACTTCTGTAACTTTTTCAAAGTGCTTACGGACGTCTTCTGATGGTGGTTTTCCACGAGAAATAATTTTAAAAAAGCTGTTTTGCAAAGAGATCCTTAAAAATACAAAAAAGTTGTTTATTGATGAAAATATAATTACGCAATAATCAGGCCGATGTCTTAAAATGTTTTAAATCACGTGTCACTTCTACACGATCGTTCTGGCCATTTCTTCGCAAGCCTATACGGGCTATATCCTTCCCTTTTGTGTATAATAAGTGTATAACTCAGGGTAGTCAGTAGTGTAATTATGACAATTTTGATTTTCGTATTTTCATGAATGTAAACTACTTTGTTATGAACAAAAGATTTATTTTAAAATGGACTGTAAAAAAGAAAATCCAAGGAATTATGAAGTGAATAGCCGGAAATTTTGAGGTAGGGTGGATTGTTAGGAGAATTGTTCTTATATTCAATCAAAATAAGAAATATTAATGGTTTCAAAAAGTTAATAACCATAGAAAGAAAAAACATTATGCGGAAAAAATGATGATTGATTCTTAGTTCTAGGGGTATTATAAAAAAAGGAGAATTAATGTCAATATATTAAATAACGGAATGTCTAATACATGTAATAACGGTTATATCCCTATGATTAATCATATCCGGCATGTTACGATTGTTACGTCATTCATTACCGGAAATCATTTTTTTTCGAACATAAGCACGTATAAAAGAAGAAAAGAAAACAATATTAGTATATGAAATAATTTATGAATAAAATCTCCCATTTTACTTTCCGTTTTTATCCCATAGGATCATTATGTACATGTTGAACCAATATTTATATCATGTTAAGTATAACGTGTTTATAATATTAAACGGAAACCGATATCAAGTCCGAAGCGCAGTTATCATTGCACAACATCACGTGCTGGACGGACAACAGGACATTTGTGAAACGAGAATAGCTCCGTTATAATATAAGGTATGGTGCTAAAATTGGTATGTATACCTACTTTCATATTAAAATCTATACTTTTATATTAATCACAATGATACAACGATAATGAGTATGATATGACCTCGTTGTATGTACAAAAAAGAAGAAATATTTTCATTTTATTGAGAAAAGAGATAATTCGCTTCTCAGATGTGTACAGCTCGAGCACCCTAGTCGCATCAAATCCCAAATAAAGTGGCCAAATTCTTTTAAGCGATTTTCATGTGAAAATCACGTGACGTTGGCCTGAATTATAAATTAGCC
>QZLH01000015.1:15369-62426 GCA_003833135.1 Oehlia diaphana
AGATACTTGAATGTGTTTATTACTATTTTCAGCAAGTTAAAGGAAAATTGTATATGATTGCATATGTATCATTTAATTTATAATTATGTTGATCATTGATAATTTTGCCATATTTTTCAGTGAAAATTTTGATGTTAAAAAGCATTAAAAATTAAATTTTACCCAGGAATATGGTGGCCAAATTTGGAAATTTTTATATATGTTACATATAATTTTTTACTAAAATAAAATGAGAATAACTTTTTATATATTAATCCAATTTGAAAAATTAAATCATACTTTTATAGCCTTTGGTCTAATCTATTAAGATATGATAAGTATTTAAAATAATATTTCTTTTTTTAAATTTTATGGCCATTTAAAATTAGGGTTTTAGACTTGATGCGACTAGGGTGCTCGAGCTGTACGATTTTTTTGGATATTTTTTCAAAAAACCCCATATTATTTAAAAAAAAATAAAGGGTGAAAAACGGGTTCTATTGCAGTTATTGAATTTAAGAAAATCAATAATAAGGTATGGTCAAATATCAGCTACAGTCAACCTCCCATATAAGCACACCTCTCGGGACCAAAAAAAAATGATGTGATTATAAAAATACTATATGATGTGACTAAAGAGGAGGTATTTTTAATATATGTACACTGTATAGAGATCTGAAGTGGCACGTGCCACATCATACCACTATTATAGTAGAATCAGATGACATATACGAAGTATTTTCTTACGAGATTAACCGACCCGATTTGATTTTGATTATATAGTAATATGCGACTTGTGATCAAAATTCATAAAGGATCTGCCAGATTTGTTATATGTAAAATAAAATGCTAAATGAACAAAGTTAAATATAATATATAATTCAAACGGAGACCCGACTTCTTGTGAAAAAAGATCATCATTTGTTGTTAGATGCACGACATCATATTCATGTGATACGGGCATACGGCGTTAAATATCCCGATTGTAAAACATTGTAAACTTAAACTTCATATTCTCCCGTTAAGATGTCATCTACAAGTATTAAAAATGATGAAAATTTCTTAAAAGAATTTTTAAGAGGTTTTTATCAAAAAATTATTGATATTGATGATTATCATATTACATTTAAAAATACTTTGAGCGAATGGATAAAGAATATTGCTAAGGATACCAAAACAATTTTAGAGTTAATGCAAAATCATGAAAAGTGTGAATTGTGGTTTTCCGGTATTCTTGGATTTTTTTATCAATGTGGTATTGGTTGTGATCATGTTGATAAAACTAAGGCATTGGAATTATATTTACTAGCTGTAAGTAATAAAGAAACTTTATGTCAAAAATCTACTACAAACTTACATTTGTTGGAAGAAAATAATGATAAATGTGATATGTTACAAAACATTAATATTATTATTGGAAAATATTTATTATCATTATTTTATTATAATGACATTATATTAGATAAAATAAATTTGAGTAAGTTAGAATATTCAGAATCTGCTAGAAAAGGTAATCCAATAGCTCAATATAATTTAGGATATTGTTATCAATATGGTAAAAGGGTAGCTAAGGATTATAATAGAGCATTTATATGGTATTCTAAATCAGCTAATAATGATTATGCATTGGGACAAAATAATTTAGGAGAATGTTATGAGAAAGGAATTGGTATTGATAAAGATTTTGAAAAAGCATTTGAATGGTATTTCAAATCAGCTGAAAATGGGAGTGCTGAAGGTCAAAAGAATTTAGGAAATTGTTATTATTACGGAAGAGGAGTAACAAAAGATTATAAGAAAGCATTCAAATTGTATTCCAAATCAGCTAATAGTGGATATTCTTTAGGTCAAAATAATTTGGCTCATTGTTATGAGATTGGAATTGGAATAGATAAAGATCTTAATAAAGCATTTGAATTATATTTTAAATCAGCTAATTGTAAATGTGCTATAGGTCAATATAATTTAGGTGTTTGCTATGAGAATGGAATTGGAACTAATAAAGATAATAGTGAAGCATTTAAATGGTATTTTAAATCAGCAAATGAAGGATATAGTCTTGGTCAATATAGATTAGGTATTTGTTATAATTATGGTATAGGTACTAGCATAAATATTAAAGAAGCAACTATTTGGTATAAAAAAGCCTCAGACAATGGATGCAAGGATGCAAATAATGAGCTAAATAAAACTAATAAACTTGTAGCATGGGTTTATTAAGGATTTAATAATTCTAATTAAATTAATAAATTAAATGTATTTTATTATTGTGTAATTTTTTCGTTATATTTTACGTCGAAATATATATATATTTATCCCACGGTTCTTGTGATTTTTTTTTCTTGATATTCTCACGTACTTTCTTTTTTTTCATGCATGATTTGACTGGAGAATAGGAAAAAATTATTTAATTGCCCGTAAAAAAATAACCAAAAAGTTGATTTAAGCGTCACATGAGGTGGTGTTTATTTAAAAAGATGGGTAAAAAATCTATCAATATTGGAATAAAAAAGCTAACATTATTAGTCAAAATAAGTATATTAAAGGGCTTTATGGTACAGATACCGTGAGATAAATCAGTTATTCACGGAGTCACTATCATGGTTGTCACTATCATGGTTTCACGGCTGCGCCGTGAAAATCATTGATATCCACAGTTCCCCTTACATATATAACAACAAATTCACGTGATAGTCGTGACACGGTGGCACGGAGTATTTTACGCCGATTGTAATGTTTGAAAAACTTAAATTTCATGTTCTCCTTAATTAACAATGTCAGTTGCAAGTATTAAAAGTGATGAGAATTTCTTAAAAGAATTTTTAAGAGATTTTTATCAAAAAATTATCGTCATAGGTGATTATATTGTTACATTTGAAAATACTTTAAACGAGTGGATAAAGAATATTGGTAAGGATACCAAAACAATCTTAGAGTTAATGCAAAATCATGAAAAGTGTGAATTGTGGTTTTCCGGTATTCTTGGATTTTTTTACCAATGTGGTATGGGTTGTGATCATGTTGATAAAACTAAGGCATTGGAATTGTATTCACTGGCTGTAAGTAATAAAGAAACTTTATGTCAAAAATCTACTACAAATTTACATTTGTTGGAAGAATGTTGTGATACGTTACAAATCTTTAATTTTATTATTGAAAATATTTATTATCATTACTTTATTATAAAGATATAATTTTAGACAAAATAAACTTAAGTAAGTTAGAATATTCAGAATCTGCTAAAAAAGGTGATCAAATAGCTCAATATAATTTAGGATATTGTTATCAATACGGTAAAAGAGTAGCTAATGATTATATTAAAGCATTTATATGGTATTCTAAATCAGCTAATAATGATTATGCATTGGGACAAAATAATTTAGGAGAATGTTATGAGAAAGGAATTGGTACTGATAAAGATTATGAGAAAGCATTTGAATGGTATTTCAAATCAGTTGAAAATGGGAGTGCTGAAGGTCAAAAGAATTTAGGAAATTGCTATTATTATGGAAAAGGAATAACACAAGATTACGAGAAGGCATTTGAATTGTACTCTAAATCAGCTGAAAATGGAAATGCTTTAGCTCAGCATAATTTAGGTTGTTGCTACATACATGGTAATGGAGTGGTAAAAGATTATAATAAAGCAATCGAGCTGTATTCTCAGTCAGCTAATAATGGATGTAGTGAAGGTCAATATAGTTTAGCATATAGTTATGAATGTGGCGAAGGGGTTAAGAAAGATTATAACAAAGCGTTTGAATGGTATTCTATAGCAGCCAACAATGGATGTAGTGTAAGTCAATGTAGTTTGGGAAATTTCTATTATGATGGACTTGGAACAGATAAAGATGATAATAAAGCATTTGAATGGTATTTTAAATCAGCCAATGAAGGATACAATATTGGGCAATATAGACTAGGTATTTGTTATTATTATGGTATAGGTACTAGCATAAATATTGAAGAAGCAGTTATTTGGTTTAGAAGGTCCTCAGATAATGGATACATGGATGCAATTAAGCTAGATAAAATCAATAAATTAGTGGCATAAGTTTATACATTATTATTTAAAATTTTTTCACGAATGATACATGCAATTTTTCATTCCTGTAAAATACTGTAGGTTATATTTTTGTGCTTACGTTAATTAATAAATGCATCGTTATCTAGTAACTATTGATGTAAAATCATAGATATAACAAATTGTGATTTAACAATATTTTAGAAAGGACCATAAAGTACAGCTATGAGTTTGCGTATAACAAGCCAAAAAAAAAACTCATGTAAAACTTTTCTTTTTATAAATGCATGATTAATTATTTATTAAATCATCTTCAGAGACCTTTATACCAACTCAATATATATTTACTGTATATTAGCATGATGATCATAGTTTTCATTCAAATAATTTACTCATTAGCTGATTTGAAAAGCCATTCAAATGCTTTTTTATAATTTTTCGCAATTCTATTATTATATTGACCTTCAGCACATATTAGTTAATCATCTACTAGTATTATTATTTAGTATATTTTGTTCCAATAATAAAAAATTAGATTATAGTTATGACTTTCAGTCAATAGTTTTAGAATGTTAAATAAATAAATACTTTGTTATCGTATTTTATTACTGATATTAATTTTCTTTGCTCACTTACATAAATTATCTTCAATCAACATTTCGATAAACGTAGCCGACATTGACAATTTTTTTTACGGATAGAACGTAAAAACAGTAATTACACCATAGATAAGGATGGCCTATCCGTTCATATAAGACCCTTTAAGAAAGCTTCCGCACTGCCTTCGCATCACATGATCGATTTTATATGATCAATTTAAACGTGATCGAATTATGCTTGATCAAGCTGAGTTTTACTTGATCAAATCATTGGTCAATACCATTCTAGTATTTACGCGTGGAATCAGTGTGACGAAAGAAAAATACGGACCTTGTAAATTGATTCTGACATTTGCTTTGTGAGTTGTATTTAGTTTGCGTCTTCCGTCTTCCATGAGGATTACGTAGGCTTTTAATTAATTTTGCGTGAAAAAAATGGTAGTAAATAATAAAATAAAATAAAATAGATCAGCTCACCACATTGTCTAGAATAAGGAGTCTGAATCCACTAGGTTTAGAAGTCTAGAATAAGAAACCTAAACTCTCCGGTCGGTCTAGGCTAAGATTTCCCTTGATTCCAACTAGTATCCAGTTTAAATTATATATAAATACTAGCAGTTGCCCGTTGCTTCGCACCGGGAGCAGTAGTATTACTATATAATATTAAATTTTTAGTTACAATTAGAAGTTCACTGTAATTAATAATTAGATTATGAGAGTAATAAAGTATAAATTAATTTAAATATATTAGAATAACTAAAATTATATTTACAATATAATTAATTATAATTAGAACAATACAAATTACATCTAGTACAGTAGAACTATAATTATAAATTTATAATAATGTAAGAATGGTTAGAATATAACTAAATTAGAACGATATACAGTATATTATATCCACAATATTAAAATAATCTAATTATTGTATTCCTCTTGTGCATTATGTAATATAAGAATTTTAATATACTGCTGATATGATACAACTCTTGACAAAGTAACATATATCTGACTATGTATTCAATAGGGGAATATTTTATGTAATATACTTGGTAATTGTGTGATATTATATGATGATTTCTCTTGAAAATATTTCTTCTTTATATTTAGTTTTTATTTATCAAAAAATTTATTATAGATTTAATTACGAAATTATTAATATTGTTATGTACAGTATCTATATAATTATAACATTCTCACTAAAAAAAAAATCGTTAATATCAAAATAACATGCATTGAAAAGACCGTAGGACATATTTCTAATCTGATTAAAAGTCTTGATCTAAATCAAAAAAGAATAAACAACATTTTTTTGGTTAAAAAAAATTCCAAAAATTTTGATAAATTCCGATTAAAAAAAATCCCCTAAAAAAAATTCAAATAAAAATTAAACAAAAAAAGAATAAAAAAAAGGTAGTTTTGGTAAAAACTGAAAAATAAAAAAAAATTATTATAGAAATAGTTAATTGTGGTAAATAAGAGAGCGGAAATGACCGGAAATAAAAATGCAATTAAAAAGAAAGATTATACTTTTTTTTTTATTAGTATTAATTCAAATTTATTTATGATAAATACGAAATAGATCGGACGCAAGAAAAACACACTTTTCAATGTTACACATTTCAAATTATTTATACAGAGTAATCTAAATCTGACAATTTTTTAATTTTGATATTAATGTCATTAAATATTTTGTCATTTGTTCATGCAATTATTGCCTTAGTTAAAATGCACTATTATAATTTAACATTACAATTTGAAATAATAATGCATTTTGGATAATTAAAACTTATCTGTTATTTATTACACATAAACACAAAATATAAAAAATTTATACATTTCACTTTCATAGGGAAAGATAAAATATAATTACGTACTATATTATCAAATTTATTAAATTATTTGGGAAATTTTTAGACCTATATAATTAATATAATGCCAGAATTACCATCTATCGAGAGTAAAATTTTTGTATCTATCTAGTGACGCTCAAAGAGGATACTATATGCAGTGCTAGACAATAATATATTGATATATTTTAGTTCAGTCTAATCATTCATCCATGGCTTTTTTTACTGATGCCCAACAAATTATTATAATTTTTTTTTACTTACCTCAAGATCCGAACCCAATACCTTCTTACATCATATTTCACATCCTAACCACTACACTAATATTAATTCCATTATCTGAGACTTTTTTACACTATATAATCACTTCTTCAATATATCATAACCATTATTTGCAAAATACCTCATTTAAATGCTCCATTAATGTCTTATTGGTTCCAATTACATTCTCATAATAATAACTAAATTATTATTAGCATATTAAGTGCTTTATTTAAAATCTTTTTCTGTTCCAATTCCGTACTTATAACAATAAGCTAAATTATTTTGAGCCAAAGCACATCCATTATTGGCTGATTTGGAATATAACTCAAATGCTTTATTAAAATCTTTTTCTGTTCCAATTCCGTTCTCATAACAATAAGCTAAATTATTTTGAGCCAAAGCACATCCATTATTAGCTGATCTAGAATACCATTTAAACGCTTCATAGTAATTTTTTTCTACTCCTTTACCATATTGATAACAATATCCTAAATTACATTGACCTAAACTATACCCATTTTCAGCCGATTTAAAATATAACTCAAATGCTTTTTTCTCATTTTTTATTAGTACTCCTCTTCCATAATAATAACAATTTCCTAAATTATTTTGACCTTCAGCACACTCATTATTAGCTGATCTGGAATACCATTTAAATGCTTCATTGTAATTTTTTTCTACTCCTTTACCATATTGATAACAATATCCTAAATTATATTGACCTAAATTGTAACCATTTTTAGCCGATTTGAAATACAACTCAAATGCTTTTTTATAATCTATTGGTATCCCTCTTCCATAAAAATAAAAATTTCCTAAATTATTTTGACCTTCAGCACAGTCATTATTAGCTGATTTAGTGTACCATTTAAATGCTTCGTTGTAATCTATCGCTATTCCTTTACCATATTGGTAGCAATATCCCAAATTATACTGAGCAATCGAATCACCTTTTCTAGCAGATTCAAAATATTTTACTCTATCATCTAATATAATATCTTTATAATAAAACAATGATAATAAACATTTTCCGATAATAACATTAATGTATTGTAATGTATCATAAAATTCATCATTATTTCCATTTAATAAATGTGAATTTATACATTTTTGTTTTAAAGAGTTTTCATTATTAACAGCTAATAAATACAATTCTAGTGCTTTATTTCTATCAATAATACAACCAATACCATGTTGATAAAAAAATCCAATGATACTAGTAAAATAAGAATTTTCTTTATGATACTGCATTAATTTTAAAATTGTTTTATTCTTGTTAATGTTTTTTATCCAATCGCATAAATTATTTTCAAATGTATTATGAAAATCTTTTATTTCTAAAATTTTATGATAAAAATCTCTCACAAACTCTTTTAATAAAATTTCATCACTTTCAGAAATATTGATAATTGACGAATAATGTGTCATTTTAATAATTTTAATAAATTTGAATTTTTGAATTTTGCAAACATTTTCTGTATAAGCTTTACTTATATATATATAGAAAAGAATGAATGAATTCAAATTTAGCTTAGCAATGAAAAACGCCGTATCTGTTATTAACTTCGTTCAATCAAATGATTTTACCCTGTACATAAGTAAATTATAGTTAAGAGAAACTTTTGCAAGCTACATTTCTATATTGATTATTTATTTTTAAGCATAGAAAGATATATAAGAAATAAATCCAAATTTGGCTTCTTTACAATGAAAAAGAGCCTGGTGTAATAGAAATATTTATAGTTGACAAAGAAATTTATATATCATATTAAGAAGTAAACAATCAATTTGAGCTTTATAAAGAAAACCGGCGTATCCATTATATATATTATTTCAACCAAATGATTTAATTAGAACGTAAAAATTTCACAAAATATGTCCAACAAAATAAGAAATATTTATAGTAAACTATAGTAACCTTTATTTCTTTAAAAACAAACTTTTATTATTATCTTTGTTTTTACTTAAGCATTGAAAATATGTAAGAAAATATCAATCTAAAATCGGCTTAACAAAGAAAGTGAATACTTAGCATGTAAAAATTCTCTTCGCCCGTACAGCGAAATAGGAAATATCTATAGTTGTGTCATAAGCTTTATTTAAATATATACAGAAAAGGATCAATCCAAATTTGACTTCATAATGAAGCGCCATATCACGTGATTGCCGTACTCATAGGTATTTTTGAGATACATGGCCAAAAGTAACCTAATTCTACCGGAACTGATTAACATTTTTAAGCCGTATATTGTATCCAGCATGAATGCATGATGCTACTTACTAAATACACATAATAAAATATAATGAAAATCGTTATAGTAAATATTAAACCAAAATTTATTCGTTTGTTTTGCTTTATCGACTTTTATTAATTTTAATGCACTTTCCTGATTAAATTTAAGTAAAATAAAAGATTGACGTATATGAATATAAAATAATGAAACAATATACAATACAGCAATATATTTACAAATACTTACTACCATTATCATTATTTTCAACATTTGATTCTTCAATTTTACGTTTTCTTGAAATAATTGAACTATTAGTATTATTTGCATTTTGGTTATGAACCGTTAATGGATTTTGAATTGTAAAATTTAAACTTGGATTAGATGAACTGAATAACATAAAATCGGATTAATATAAAATTTATTTTAATACGACTTGCTTATCAAACTTATTTAAGTACCTTAGGGTATTATTAATGTCAAATTCATAAGCTTTTGTAATGTATTCTTGTAATGACCTACTTGTATATATAGCTTCTGAATGGCGGTATACAGTAAAGTGAGGACTGAGCTTCTTTGAATTTATTAAGTCTCTTCTTTTTAATTCAGCCTCATTAAATTGCCCAATATTTTTATTTCTAAAATACCAACTACCAAGAATTTCACAAACTTTTTTCATAGATGGTCTTTCTTGAGGATCAGAGCTCCAACAACTATTCATTAGAATATATATATATATTTTAATCTCGCTAACACGGATATCCGTGAATATATCATGTTTTCACGGAAATTTTTACGGAAATCACTGAGTAATAATGGAAATATTCTGACAAAAATTTTTTATAGGGCAATTCTTTATAGGATTTATATATTCATATCCGAAATATGACTTTATAGTGATGTTATGTTTAATTCTGTTCTTAATTAACCGAAAATTTAACATTGTAAATTAATTTTTATTGAAAGAAGAGTATCATAATTATCATAATTTACAAAATGATTATAATAATAGCAACAATATTTATTCATATACAGTCGACTCCCTCTATAGGCATACCCCTTGGGACCAAAAAATATGGTGTGATTATAAAATTACTAATACTATAAAAGAGGGGGGTTTTTTTTAATAAGTTTATTAGTAACTTGGGTTAACGTAAATGTGCTTATAAGGAGGGTGTGATTATACCTGAGTATGCCTATAGAGGGGGTCGATTGTATATTTGTTCTATGATAAATATCTAATCTAAATTCTAAAAATTTATATTTTTAACAGCCACGTACAAGTCGGATTACGTAATTCTGAAATATTTATTGATTATAATTATTAAAAATATTATTAAGACAAATATAAAAATAAAAATATTTTTGTTTTATTTAAACAGCGCATTACCAAAATGAGGAGCCGTTAAAGAATTGATCAACCAGCTGATTGTTTACACCCTGCTGACGTGGAAAATTTACGATTCGGTTCAATGTATCTTCCTGAATAGTATCAGATACATTTAATTGAATATTTCTTCGATAATATACTCCATTTGTGTTCCTTTGTCTGTAGCCATTTCGTCTTATTCTTGAAGTACGCATCGGACCATAATTAATTACTACAGTTGGATTTGAAGAAGACATCGTGTATACTTTTTTTTTTTTTTAAAAAAAAATAATACTTTGTGATATAAAAACAAAAAAAAAAAAAAAAATTACAACTCGACGTATTTATATATCGTAAACAAAATTAAATGTTAATTTAAAATTGATCTGATTGTCCATGAATGCTGGGGTCTGTGTGAAGATACATAATTTATGTGGCTGAAAGAACATTATTGTGCAAAGCATTTATTCCGAATATTTAATAATTAAGCAGGATACCTATTTAATAATCTAAAAGATATGCCCTTTATATGTGATTTTCCTCCTAAAAGGAGTGCATACTTGACAAGGTTTGAACCAATTATTAAATATTATCAGCCATAAAAAAAAAAATTTTTTAATACATAGAATTAAGATTTTATGATTATCTTTAGGATTTTTTTTATTTACATCTGGGACAATGGTCCAAGTGATCATAATTATATGTATTTATATGGATAACTATAGAGTGAGTTGATTATAATATGTTCTACAAAGTACAAACTCCCTATTTACTATTTATTTATTTTAACTCTTTCTAATCATGTCTTTACCCCTTGCATCATCCTGCTAAGTCATTCCATATTTTTTACCTATTAATAGGTATTTTAATTTTTTATAGCGCTGAGCACGTGATATACGTTCATTGTAAGAAATTACATAATAAATGACCTATTGTTCTTGCAGATCGTGCGCGACAACAATATACGATATTATTCTATCTGATATTGCTCCATTTGACTAAAGATCTTTTACACAAAAATTTATAATACGAAAATCAATAAATAATTATAAGCATGATAGCAATCCATGTATGGTTTAATATATTAAATTATAAATCTCCAAATAGAATCAATCAGCGAGACGCGATTCCTGACATAATGATATTAATAAAATGAAAGAAATAAAGAAAGAAGATTTCTTTCTGGTAAGTAAATAAAGAAACAGGGGTTTAAATAAACGTAACTTTATTATATAAACAGTTCGTCATTCTATTCATTATGTTTCTTTTCCCCTTGAGAAGGCGTACTTTCGTATGCGAAATTTAGAGTCAACTCTTTTATATGCACTCCCTATCATATACATGCATTTGAAAAAATATAATGCATCTACGAAGAGGATCAATTTGAATATATAGATTATATTTTTAGCGATGCATCATTAATAGGTGTTAATTGTATAATCAAAAATTAATTTAGCCAGCGAGATATCAAATAATTTATTATAAGAATAAAAAAAAAAAAAAATTTTTTTTTTTTTTATATCGGATATAATTCGATATAAAATTTTTGTGATTACGGCTAAATTTATTTTCATGCCAATTAAAAATAATACAATTTGATACCCGTCTAGTGTTTCTCTTTTTTTAGGTACCGTATTCCAAATATGATAATTTATTCATTCTCCTGAACCTTACTAATAATTGCTGGAATAAACACAAAGAAATATCAACAGAAATTATTCCAAATGTATTAATTAATAGTAGTACAATATTTTACAATCATAAATTCATCAATCATATAACACAGAACTATATATTAATTTATTAATTAACAACTTATTATAAATTATAATAAAGTTGTAGCTATTTAAAATTAAAGAATTGGGGTTGATTGTATTGATAAAATTATTGATGGAAGGAATGCTGATAACAATATAGTCATCATAATAAGATTACTAAGAAACTTTAAAAAATTGTGTAAAATTACACGGATATTATCGGAGTATGTTAATTGTTCGAAAATAGAATGAAATTTTGTTCATCAGTACATGTGGACGATAAATAATTTCCGAATATATCATATTCAATTAAATAATCAAACTTAATTTTGGCGAATTAAATTGATTATTAGATAATTTTGATTTATCGCCTATCTTTGATTTTTTCGCCTTATACCTTATATGGTCAATGAATCAACGTATTCAGGGATTATTTTCATGTTCTGGTTTATATAAGCCCTTTATTGACCTTATTGTACGATTTTTTTTTGCTATTTAAAGTACTTGCACATGAATTTTGTACGCACAAAGAACTTTCTAATTATCCTTATTTGTACTAATTTTTATTATAGGACGTTTAATTACCGTTTAAATGTTTTTTTTTTCAAATTTTATACACTGCATTCATTGTTATTAAGGAGAATGTCGATCCTTGTGATTATGAACTAGAACTTTTAGACCCTAATTGTTTTTTTTTAAAGTTTGGTCATTCATGTCAGCAGACCGAGTAAAAGAAATAACCCAGATTCTACTCCAAATTCCGTCCAGAATTTAAAAAGAGTAAAATGTAAATCATACTTGGAGACTCCTTAACTAGACGTTTACGATTAGAAAATGTGAAAAAAAAAAAAATAGTATAATTCGACATTTTTTGGTAAAAAAGGTGAAGCAAGTTATTCAAAATACCAAATTTTTTTACAAATTTACAAGTATTTTGCAGTGTTCATATAAATAGAATAATAAAAAAAAGAAAAGAAAAATTCTAACTAAAAATTTTAGACATATAGACAAACTATACAAACTAGAGGTGCAAACTTTACCGACGCAACTGCCGTAACAAAGTTACGTCACTGTAGATGCTCACATATAATATCGAGCTACGTCACGAGTTACAACCTTTCATTGACTTAATGAGTGACGTATCTAAAAAAAGAAAAAGCTGCATATATATATACTGTATATATATCGCCCTAATACAAACGAAAAAAAATAATAATTTTTTATGATAGACTTGAATTACTATTAATTTTAATGTGTTTTCCTAATTAAGATGAAAAATCAATATATTAATTAAAATTAATAAAGAATAAACAACATATACAAAATACAAATACTTACCACTATTATCATAATTTTCAACATCTGATTCTTCAATTTTACGTTTTCTTGAAGTAATTATATTCGAAATAATCGGCCTGTTAGTATGAATTGTAACTTGGTGATGAGTAATTGATTGGCTTTGAATTGTAGGGTTTTTACTTGGAGCAAACGAACTGAATATTTTAAATCACATTAATCACATATTAAATACCTTGGAATATTATTAATGTCAAGCTCATAAGCTTTTGTAATGTATCCTAATAAAAAATTATATAAATCAATTTATTTATATGAAAAAAAAAAGAAATCAACGTTTATTAATCGTTATTTACCTATTGTACCTTGTAATGACCTACTTGTATATATAGCTTCTGAATGGCGGTTTTCAATAAATTTAGGACCAAGTTTCTTTGATTTTATTAACTCTGTTCTTTTTAATTCAGCCTCATTAAATTGCCCAATATTTCTATTTCTAAAATACCAACCACCAAGAATTTCACGAACCTCTTTAATAGAAGGTCTTTTTTTGGGATCTGCATCCCAACAACGTTTCATTAGATTAGCATAACACTCTGGTGTATCTTCTGTAATTGCAGGTCTTGTACCATCAATAATTTGATAAATAAGTGCGTGATCATGTCCAATATTAGCAAAAGGTTTGCAACCTGTTGTAAGTTCCCACATAATCATACCCATACTATAAACGTCAGATTCTTTAGAAAATGCAAAACCTTGAAATATTTCCGGCGCAATGTATGGTATTACTCCGTATATTTCATTATTCAATAAAATAGTATTTGCAGGCTGTGACAATCCTAAATCCCCAATTTTCCATCGATATCTTGCAGCCACTGACATATTTGAGTCAAATAATATGTTACCACTGTGAATGTCTCGATGTATAAAGTTTGAATTGTGAATATTTTCAAGGCTAATATAAAAATAAGTTAATAAGTTAGTACTCGTTGCAATCATTAAAAAATACATATATATGTATTTCAAATATAGTAATTACCCTTCCGAAATTTGCCATAAAATATACAGTTTTTCTTTATTCCATGTAATATCTGTAAAATTATTTTTCAAATAAAAATGTAAGTCCCCTCCTGATGCATACTTCATTACCAACATATAAGTTTCGGATATAGGATCTTTTGTAAATCCATAATGCCTAATAAGATGATGTTTAAATTTATAGCAGTAACGGCTTGATTTTATCTAAATTTAATAAAAAAAAAAGATTAAATTTACAAAATCACGTGATTGTGACACAGACTGATAATTATATACTGTACCTCATTTAAAAAATGGTCACTGTCTTCAAATCCTTTTATAGCAACAATCTCATTTTCTTTTCTAGAAGAAATTCGATCTCTCATTGGACCATCCTTCCATATTGCTCGATATATGGTACCAAATCCTCCTCTTGCTATTTCTTCTTTATCTTTAATTTGAGAATACGGTATCCATTCGATCATCGGTTCGGGTTGAACAATACCATATTTATCACGTATCAACTTATAAATATCCAATAACTTGCCTTTCTTTTTTATCTGATCAATAATCTTATCTAACTCTAAATTGTTATAAAATTCAAATCTTAAATCATATAAAAAACGGTCTAATTCACTATTCCCGCTGCTGGCGTATGTGAAATCAATGGTGTTATACAATATTCTTTTACATTTTTTACATGTAGACTTATCTGTAAAACCAAAAATAATGTTGGTAGTTAAACAATATCTACATCCAATGTAATTTACATAGCAATGTCCGCAATACTTTTGACTTTGTGATGACGTGGATTTTAGTTTTAAATCACAAGCTATGCAATTAGGGTGATCATCCCACCATGGTAAATAAAGAATTGGAATGGGTCTTTTAATCAGAGTTGATTCTATCCATCCAGAGGAAATCAAATAGCAATTTGAACACATTTCTAATTTATTTTGGTTATTGTTATGAATATATTTATTACATAAAGTGCACCATTTTTCACATTCGGAAAACTTGCCGGTACAATAATCGCCAAAGCATATTTGTTTGAACAATGAAATCTCCGAACAATATTTGCACCATTCTTGAATATTTGATACAAGTGATTCCTTATTCCCGTTTTCGCTACATTCTGAGTTCATGCGTATAATTACATCTAAGTATGAATTATTAAACGGTTTATCAGCTATACCGTCGATATAATGTGATAAACATTTTTTGCAATATTTTTGGGCGCCAACGAGAGTTTGAAAGTATTTATCTCCACAACGAAAACAATTTTGATCATTCCAATTATTAGTAATAAACAAAATTGGGATAGGAGTAGGATTTAAATTAGGTGTTGGATCATTATTAACATTCTCCATTATGTTGAATTAAAAAAAAAAAAAACTTACGGATTTTTGACGTTATTTATAATTTACGGTTAAAAGCAGTTGTTTATAATTTAAGGCGTTATTGTCTTATGGCGTGATAATACCTTATGACGTTATACCACTTTTATGGCGTTAACAATCTTTAAAAGATTTAGATGAGATGGCGTTTTGTTGATAAGACAATAGAATTCTAAAATAACATTCCAACTAGGTTGCTAGATTTTTGCACATGTTTCAGAAATTGCTGCCTGGAAGTACTTTATCGAAGGTTAATATCGCCATCTAAATATTGTAATGATAATATTTATTAACATACTAAACTGTGTTTGAAAGATTTTGGTTTATTTTTTAATTGGTCGTTTATTCTACTTTGTTTGTTGATTTGAAAAGTTTAGTTGAAAGAAGCTCTCAAGTTAAAGAATTTGGCCTACGTTTATACTTAGACAATATCAATTTTATAATTTATAAATTATCGTAAATTAAAAAAAAAAAAGAAACAAAGAAAAATTTATCAATAATTTGGTAATTAAATATTTACTTAAAATGGTTTATTAATAAAATCGTGATGCATAATAATCGATTGATTGTCAGGGATGGGGAATGGGGGAACTTTCAGTGATCAACAAATATGGTTAGTACTGCTGCATTAATCATTCATAGGTACGACAATAACAATCCCCATTGATATATACACAAATTTGGTTAATCAGATTTTAAACTAAAAATAAATTTTTATTTTCAAAATGAAACATACGATTAGGTAGATATTTTCAAAGAGATTTTATATATTTCATAATCCTCAATGAAAAATAAATTTTTACATTGAATTCTTTTTTCATAATATTTATGATTATAAATTCCATTTGGTAAAAATTGTAAATCTCCAAACCCAATCGCATTAACAAAATTTTTAATCGCAAAATTTTGATATTTAATTCTACTTAATATATAAGAATCAGATTCTAATTTAGAATTATCAAAAGAAAATATAAAAGAATTATTAACAGGTATCCAATCATAATCCGATGAATTCCAAGTTTTTGGATTATATCCTCCGACCACAATATCTGACCCTTCTAATTTTATTACAATCAATGTTGAAGTCTTAAAATAACACATGTTACAAAATGTGTGTAAATTCATTCCATCCCAACTACCACGATTTATAAGTTCCAAATTATAATTATTTAAAATATTATGTTCAATTTTATTATCATTATTATATATCCAGTTCAATATAATATTTGTTTGTTTTAAACTAATTATATCAGAATTTAAATTTTTTGTCGGCCTTCTCGTTAATGAATCAACTATTAACGTATCATCCTTTGTACAAAGATGATATTCGACCAATTTAACTATTAAATCATTCGAAAATAATTTTCTTAATGGCCAAATCACATTATAAAATTCATCGCTGGTAAGTGTAAATAATCTGATATGCTTTAATAATTCATGTAATCTATTTTTTAACTCCTCATAATCTTCTTGTGTTAATTCTGATATTTTTGAATTAATTTGAGGCCTTTGCTTCATTCCCCAATTTATCACATAATTAAAAATTTCAATTTCTTTATACGCAAGTTCTTTCTTTATAACGATATTTAATAAACTTTCGTCTATTAAATGAAAATCATTCGATTCAAACATTAATTCAGGACTTTTGCAAATTAATTCTTCACAATATTCTTGAATGACTCCAAACCCCTCGTATTTGATGGAAGCATTATAAATCTTTACATAGTTTTGTTGTACCAATTTAACTTTGTTATGAATAATGTATTCCTTAATAGGCTCAAGTAATTCAACAAGATTTAACTCATCGGCGGCATCGAGGAAGTCAATCATGTAAATTTGATTGCTTGCATCTTCGAGAGAATACTTCCCAGTATAATAATACCTAATGATAACGATAATGTTCGATTAATGTTCCATATAATCAATGATTTATAAAAAAATATATATATATAAATATTATTCACTTACTCTAAAAGTATACTGAAGACTTGTGGCTTAATATTTGGTTTCTTAAAAACAATAACATTATCTTCTTTTTTGGTCCATTCATTGTAAAATGCCGCTTGAAAATATTTCGATCTTGTTCCTAAAACAATTGAATGAGCAGTGAATGTTTCTACGTTATCATCTTCTCCAACAATTATTTTAACGTCATGGCTATTTGGATTATTACGAAGTCGAGAAATATCCTCTAAAAATTTGTTTCTTAAATTATTTGACATTTTTCAAAGAAATAAATTTATAATTTAAATAAAAAAAAAAATTTAGAATACTTTGAATCACAAGTTGGAGTTACCTTCCTGGACTGTATCATTTATTTGCATATAAATATGCGGGTAAAATTAGTCACACGAGAAGGATCAAGAAGGTAAATTTTTGTTTCTCCGAAACCTCAATTTTAAACAGGTTCTAATTCTTGTTTTGTGTTCACATGGATTATTACGCCAAAATAAACAAATACTAGTTTTACTAAAAATATATCTGTTCATGTGATCTCCTTTTTTACTGGGGTGGCCCGTAAGTCGTTCCTACTTCCTATATTATTTCTTATATGAATATATTTCATGCTAGTTTTTTTTTCAGTGTGCATGAATGATTATTAATTATGTAATTATTTGTATTAAACTAAATTAAGGAACAACTCTTTTAACTCTTTATGGTATCAAAGAATTTTTGATCTCAAGAATCACGTGCAGTTACTTGGATTCTAGTCGGTATGCTCTCGAAGCAATTCTTTTCCATATTAAGTTTCAGTTCTCGGGCGGGGATCGGTAAATTTCGTGACTTTGTGCTATTTCAGTTAGCTCTTTTGATTGGCTAATTTAAATTGATGGTATGACAAAAAAAAAATAATTTATAAGCAAAACTCGCAGATTTTCATCTTTTTACTTTCGTTACCCTTAGTCATGACCCCTCAATTAAATTTTGATTGTCTGACTCGAATATTTAAGTTTATAATTGAAAAAGATGATGATTCATCATTATTATATTCTCCTTCTCTGGTGAATAAACTTTGGTGTCAAGCTGCTATTCCATTTTTATGGAGTAATCCATGGAAGTTTAATAGTAATAGGAATAATTTACAATGGAAACGTAACATACTTATTAAAACTTATCTTTCATGTTTATATCAAGAATCAAGAGAAATTTTAATTAATAAAGATTTTTTTAAAGAATTATTCTTAATTTTAAGTGACCATTCATCATCTCAAGAAACGATAAAAACTAACAAGGATGGTAAAAATTTACTTATTAATAATATCCAAAATCGTCCGACGTTTGTTTATCCTGAATTCTTACGTCATTTGAAGTTGAATTCTTTGGTCTATGCCGTCAAATTTTGGTCTAAATCCAATCTTTCAGAATCTAATATTCAAACAGTTTATAAAAATACTCTTATAGAGATGATAAATTATCTTTTCAACAAATCAACCTGTTTATTCACGTTAGATATTAGATATTGTGATGGTGAGAATTACCAAAGTTTACAAATTCTTGCAAATCTTTTGGATACTTCTAATGGAAACATTAAAAGTCTTTTGGGACTTAAAACTTTTGAATATAATCCTGGAACAATACCGGAATTAGATCGAATTTTTAAATCACTCTCAATAACAAGTCATAAAATTAAAAGAATACCTATTTATCCTGATATTGTGATTGATAATTTAACGAAACTTATCAAAGTTCAAAAAAATATATCAGAAGTTATAGTAACGAATGGTTCTTACGATCCTTACGATTGGGAAGAAAGTGATGTTATAAGTATAATTATTGAAAGAGCATATTCAATCACTCATTTAACATTAGAAGATATTTATTTTCCACTTTCTTTTCTTTCATTATTTGTAAATTTGAAAGAATTATTTTTAAAATCAACTCATTTTAATGAACATTGGAATCCATTATCTGAAATTTTTTTACCAAATTTACAAATGTTTCATTTTGAACCAAAAAATTCTGATATGAAATTAATTTCTAAATTTATATATAATAATCCTTATGAATTATTACAAATAAAAATAAAATGTGAAACTATTGAAAATTCTTTTTTAACAAAAGATTTATTTATAACGATGACAAATTATTGTCAAAATCTTACAATTTATGAAGGTCCAATTATTTCAAATGCAACGAAAGAATTAAAAGAATTTTTAAAATCTTGTAAAAATTTATTAATCTTACATTTATATTCAATCAATAATAATTTAAATTATGAAAATTTTGATAATTTATTAAATGAAATTTCACAGATAATTCCAAAAAAGTTAAATACTTTAATAATTAGTGGAAGGTGGACAATTACTTCAAATTCTTTAGAAAATTTTTTAAAAAGTAGAGAATCTTTATCTTCAAAAAAGATCAGTTTTTATTGGGGTTCTCTGGTAAATTATGAAGGAAAATTTAGAAAAATCTGTAGTAAATATCGAAAGAAAGGAATTGTTGATAAGTACGGAGATTTTTAATTATAATCATTACACTTCATCTTCTTAAGCAATAAAAAAAAATTCTTATTATAACAACATTTAATATTTGTTACAACATTTGATATTTGATTACATTCATATAATTATAATTTTTTTCTTCGTTGAAAAAAAAATTTCTAGCCGAATTGGTTGAATTTGGCGGCACTACAAACTTCCCATACGGGACGAGCATCAGCGGCATTTCAAGAATATCCACGCTTCGCTCATCCTTAAAGCGATATTAAGTGTTACAAATTCCTGAGGAATATCTATAGGAATATTTCGTAGTTAAAAATAATTCCAAATCAGTTTATAAGAATTTCTCAATAACGTATGATCCTATTGATATGGGTAAAGATAGAAAATGAATTTCAGATTTAAAT
This sequence comes from Oehlia diaphana, assembly GCA_003833135.1. Lineage (NCBI taxonomy): Eukaryota > Fungi > Glomeromycota > Glomeromycetes > Glomerales > Glomeraceae > Oehlia > Oehlia diaphana. The sequence continues at coordinate 36,002 of QZLH01000015.1, forward strand.
ACAAAATAATTCTCGTAGTTTTAATTCTACTGAATTTATTTCGAGGCAAAAAGCCTAAAAAAAGTCTTATAATCAATAAATATAGATTACGAAAAAATTAATAATTTATGATATAAATAATAAATGAATTTTTTTTTGTTTCTAACATTTTCTGTTACGCCATATTCTGCTAAAAGTTTCTTTCCATCAGCACCAGTGACTTATTGACCATTTGCTAATAACTTCTAATCTACCATATAAGATAGTATCGATAGTCTTAGCTTACTAATTATGGACAAAGAAATTCTAAAATGTCAATAATACTATAAGAAAGGTAATAATTCACCTAATATGAGAGAAGGACTATAGATCTGGGGCAAGATTATGATCAATGGAGTCATCTATGAAGATTTCTAAATTTGTATAAAAAGATTCCAAATTCAAAATTATTAAAATACACTAAATACTTCATAATCCTCTATAATAAATGAATTTGTGTCAATTATCTTTTTTTTGTAATAACGATGATTATAATTTCCGTCAGGGAAAAATTGCAAATCTCCAAATCCAATTTTCCAGTCGAAAACAATTGCACGACTAAAGTTTTTAACTCGACTTAAAATGTACGAATCCATTTCAAGTTTATCAAAAGAAAATATGAAGGAATTACTAGTATATAACCAACACACATCATCGTCAAAATCATCATCACCACCATCATAAACAAAGCCATCATAATCACCAATATCACCATCGTCACCATAGTTATCATCATCGTCATCGTCTTCATTGTCATCATCGTCACCATTATTGTAAACAAAATCAATATTGGAATCGATATCAGTTAAATCAACGTCGAGATAAGAATCATCATCCCAATAGCTCCAAAGTTTTGGATTATATCCGCCAATTATTTTATCTGATCCTCGTAGTTTGATTACAACTAGGGTATTTCTTTGTTTACAACATATGGACTCAAAATGATTCATATCTATTCCATCACGGCTACCACGAAGTAAAAGTTCATAATTGTAAGTAGTACCTAATTTATGTGCAAATTTATTATCGTTCCTATCGATCCAATTTGCGATAATGTTTGCTTGTCTATAATTAATTATATTAGAATCATTTAACATTTTTGGTATTCTTTTTGATAATGAACCTGTTGGTGGAGGTATCCTCGAAGGAAGATTATAATTAACTAATTTATTTAATATATTATCCGGTAAGAGATCTTTTAATGGCCAAATCTTATTCCAAAAATCATCACTAGACATTGTAAAAAATCTAATGTGTTCTAATATTCCATGCAATCTATTTTTTAGTTCCTCATAATCATCTTGTGTTAATTCTGATATTTTTGAATTAATTTGAGGTTTTTGCTCCGTTCCCCATTTGATAACGTAATTCCAAATTTCAATTTCTCCAAGCGCAAGCTCATCTTTCTTTATAATCGAAATCAATAAGGATTTATCAATCAAATTAAAATTATGTGATTCAAAAATTAATTCAACATTTTTACTAATCAACTCGTCACAATATTTTCGAATAAATTCTAACTCTACATTTTTGAAAGCTAAATTATAAACCTGCATAAAATTATTTTGTATCCAACTAACTTTACTATAGATAATATTCTCTTGAATATGTTCAACTAATTCAAATATTTCTAATTCATCGGCAGCAATAAGGAGATCAATAATATATTTTTCGTTGTTTTCTTCATCAAGTGAATAATCTCCAGTATAAAAATACCTACAAAAAAATAATATATATATATATATTATATATTGAATTTATTATAAATTAAAAAAGAAAATATTTTTTTCGTAAAACTTACTTTAATATAATTTTAAAAGCATGTGGGTTAATATTTGGAATGATAACATTTTTAGTCCATTTCTTTAATATTGTACTAAAATAATTTGACCTCTCTCTTAAAATAACCGAATGAGCATTAAATTTCTCAATATTATTACCTTTTCCTACAATTATTTTAACGTCATAATTATTTGAATTATTGAAGAGTTTTGAAATATCTTGTATTAATAGTTTAGAATTGTCTATTGACATGATTTTTTGGGGGAAAGACCCCCAGATCATGAAATTTATACCAATGATTGAAGTAACCCCCGAAAAATATAAGATCGGCAAGATTATAAACATCTTTTTCAGGGCCGGAATTACGAAAAACCGGCACTGTTTAATAAAGGAAAGATTTACATAAATATTTTGACGCAAAGCTCAAATGTGACTTTTTTTTGTGTTTTTTCAGGGTCTTATTGTTAGCCTTTTTTTAGAAGTTCATTTACGTAATCTTAACTTCGTTTATAAAATTAGTCTTTATTGATGCACTTTTTGTGATGGTGCATTCCGCCCAATAAAATTAACAGTAAAATAATTAGTCCGAAGTGTAACGAAGGACTATATAAGGGGATACAAATAATCCGGATGTCCGTCCGGCACGTGTCGTTGTATAACAATAAAACTTTAACCGCTTCTTAGTTTGTATTACAGAGTTATTACGCGACATAATTAAAAAATGTATTATGCTTGTATTCGTTGATATTAATTTAGACTTGGTACACTTTTTCTTCTGATTTTGAATCTATAATTGAAGCACTTTTTATTCGAAGATTCCGCCCATAAACTGACCTCTAGTCATAATTCAGTTTACGTATCAATATGATACAAATATATAATTGGGAGTACAAAAAAGTTAAATCAATACGAATATCGGACAAATTATGTAAAAAAAGTGACGTTTTTTATATGATTTAAAAATTATGCATTAACATATAGTAAATATAGTAAATATTAGTTGTGACAGACTTTTGAACCTTATGTAGTTACGTCATTTTTTTTTCAACATCCTGTCAGTAGCGTCACATTGTCTTATGACGCCATAAATGACTTTTGCCATATGGATTTTTTTAGACTTTAGACTTTACATAAGCTTTTGACATAATTACTTTTAAATTTTTTAGGCTTTATGTAATAAACTTTTGATGTAAACTTAATATCAGATATACTTAATATAAATAATATAAACTTTTATTTTTTATTTTTTATTTTTATTTGAAAACTGCTTTTAAGTTTCGAAATTTAACATATCGACATATTCTACTACTATAATTTACAAATCCAATCTTTCAGGATGGAGAAAATGGATTGCGTGAAGAAACTAAATATACCTAATACTAATAAAGAAGTTAATAATAATATGAAATTAATCCTATTGACATAGTTGATGATGTTTTAAATACTAGATTAGAGTGAATTGTTTACATGCTATCATTATGATTTTATATCCTTCGTTTATATACTAGTAATAGTAAAATTGCATATTAGAAAAATGTTAAATAATGTTGTTAATTAAAAGAAGCAGTAACTGTTATTATTTTTAATTATATATAAATAATAAAAAATATGTTAATTTATTTACAGTAATATTTTTATTTTGTTTTAATTATTTAATTATTTTTAATTACGTCATACGTCAAAACTACGTCCATGATGTTACGTCACTTGAGACCATCAAAAGTTTGCACCACTAAATATGCTTTAATAGTTTATGACTATCGGGATTTTGTTTCAACCGGGATTTGGGTTTATAAGGATCTTGGTTCAGGATTGTAGACTATCAATAATATTATCGTTGTCGGTAAACCTACGTGACATGATATTTTCAATCACGATGAAAATTCCTTATCAAGGGATTACAATTATATACATATGAATTTAATACAGCAGCTGAAATCATTTTTAGACGAATGAATAAATTATATTATTAAAAAGTATTAAAGTACCAACTACTGAATAATTAACGTTAAGGAAATTGATACCGGTTTCATATTTTCATTAATATAATATTGATTGTTACGTTGATAATAAGGTATCAATCAAAAATTTACAAATTTGTATTTATTGTAAGAAATTATAATAAATTTAATAAATTTGATTCGTACTTGATTATTAAGCATAAATATTATGATTAGGAAATATTACTATTATTATAAAGACATTAATGAAGTCTAAATTTGAATGCTATCCAATCAGCTAAATGAATTTACAACGTTTAGTATCAAATTTATAGGGAATAATATTTTTTGTAATAGAATTCACTCCATAAGGCATTTATATAGTATTCTGCTCCAAATACAGTACATTAGGGCACAAACAAAGCTTCTATTTAATCGTTGGCAATAGCCAACCATTTCTAATATTTCTATTACAAACTAATAAATATTTCCAATTCCAACCCTAATAAATATTATTGGTTACATGTCCTAAATTTTTCGGAATAAAGCTAGGAAAATTATCATTTATCGGAGACTCGGAGTTTGTCCCAGAAAATTTTTATAGGGTAAATGATCGCATTTACATTTATTTCTGCGCGATATACTGTACTACTATTTTTCTACAGTATCTTGCATGATAGGATGAAGTTGCAAATCAATTAAATTAATTAAATTAAAATAAATTATTGTTTATTGTCTATCATTTGTTATCATCACAAATCGGAGAATTCTCCGAAAGTCTAATTTGTGCATATATAAGTTTTAAAGAATTTTATATTATATTTTGAATTTTTTTTTCAAAAATGGCTACGCAATTTTTACCTCACTTGTCGCAAGACTTTACAAATCTTTTAGAAAGTAAAAAAAAACATGATGTTATAATTAAAGTTGATAAAAGTAATAATGAGAAAACATTTTGCGTGCATTCAATTATTCTTGAAACGAGATCCGTTTATTTTGAAAACGTCTTTTCTAATAAACAATCTAGAAAAGAGAATAATATTTTTATTTTAGAATTTCCTGATCTTTCCTCTGATATATTCAATATTTTAATCAGGTAATATACGAAATAATTCAATCATACATATTAATTAAATTATTTATACACAATTAGTAATAAATATCTTTTTTAATAAGGTATATCTACGGTGGTATTATTAATCTTGATAATAAGAAAGCTTCTGATATTTTGAATCTTTTAACAGCTTGTGGAACATTCAAGCTTAAAGAATTATATGATTACGTTCAACAAAATCTAATTGAACACCATCACGATTGGCTCTTTCAAAATCTTTTTTTAGTTCAAAAAATCAGTTTTAAAAATTCTGATTTCACCAAATTACAAAATTATTGGACAACAACTATTTGCAAGCAACCTGAAATTCTATTCAATGCTACCGATTTTACATCTGTAGATAAAGAAGCATTATTGTCGATTTGTAAAGAAGAAAATTCGTGCATGGAAGAAAATGAATTATGGGATCATATCATTCGTTGGGGTAAAGCTCAAAACACTGAATTATCAGAAGAAATTAATAACTGGACACCAAGTGACTTTAATGCTTTAAAGAAATCTTTAGAAGATTTTATACCTTATATTAGATTTTATGATTTCTCATCTGATGATTTTTGTTTCAAAATAACGCCTTATAGCGGAATTTTTCCTAATGATTTGTATCAGGATCTTTTAAAATATAATTTAGTATCGGATTGGCAACCAAAATTCAATAATCTTATATCAAGAAAAGCAATTTTGAATATTCCTAATATAACTATTGATTCTAAATTAATTAATGGTGAACAGGCGGCATTAATTTCCTCATGGATTCAAGGAAATAATGAAAGCGAAATATCAAATAAATTTAGAAAAATCTATTATGAATTTAAATTACTTACACGTGGAAGTCGAGATGGATTTACAGGATCAATATTTCATAAAATGTGCGATAACAAAGGTCCCACAATTACTGTTATAAGATTAAAAGATGAAACGTCAATTCTTGGAGGTTACAATCCAATTAATTGGGATATTAATAAAGGTGAAAAATATGAAAAAATTACAGATAGTTTTATCTTCAATATTGATAATAAAGAAATAATTTTATCTAGAATTCAAAATTATGACAATGCAATAAATCAATATGGTGGTGGACCAAATTTTAATGATTTACAATTAACTTGGACTTTTAATGTAGATAATGGTGCTACATATAACAAAAAAGCATATAATAAAAAAATACATAATGAAGGAAGTTTTATCGTTAGTGAGTATGAAGTTTTTGGTATAACCAGAAAACGGCAGTAAATCTCGTTTATATTATCAATAATATTAATATTTATTAAATAATATTTATTTCATGGATTCATAATAATACAGCATACAGCATATACAAAATATTATTCTTAATAAATAATGAAAATAATTTTCATATTTAACATTTTAGCCGACAAATTATAGTAAGAAATCTTAAATTTTTTTTCGCCAACACTTGTATTTCAATATTATATCACCACTTTCATTGGTAAAATTCATGTTATAAAAATTCATCATCATCATTATCACAACATACATGGGGGTGAATTAGGTTCAAGTTATGCCGAAATATTACGCCACATTATAACCATACGACATACCGTTGTAATACTGATGTAATACTATTTTTATGTGATCTTCGAACAAAAATTTGGTGTAATATATTTCATCATTACGCCGCCTTAATGCTGAACTATCTGACACCCTCATGTATACTTCACAACCGATAATATTTTTATAATTTCTCACCATCTGAATTGCCTGCCACTAAAAAATAAAGATTATGACTAAAACCAATATTGTTTTCGCTGCGGTTGTGTTACTATAATGAATTTAGTCTCCCTTAATTTCTTATTAAAATCCTATTTTATTGAAGATGGAATAAACTGGAATTTAAACAATTGTGATTTGAATATTTCAATTAAGCATTAGTAGTTTAATAATACTATATATAATCTCAGAAAAAATATTTTAATCATTAATTGATTTGCAGAAAAACTTTGGTCTCACTAATGATAATCGCGTTTCTGTTTAGAAACAATGATTAAACGAGGGCTTTCCCGGAATTTGATTCTACAAGCTATTTAAAATGGTTCTTTAGTTCATTAGAAACAAATATAAAGTATTTCGCTAATATAAAATGAGAGTTGTAACGAAACTCTTGGACATAATCCGATCATAGTATTCGTAATTTTAATGTAGTGTATTATCGACAATAAAGTTTTATTAATTCAGCATATCGGATCTTTAAAAATAAAGTTTTATGTGAGCAACGTCAAAAATCTTTACTGAATAATGAAAAAACGCGTATAAATATGTGACATAAAAGTAGAACTATTTTCTTATTTTTTAAATCTAATAGCATATTTATTTGTATTATATTTAAACAATTCATAACCATATTATGTACTAGTAAAAGCATATACAGTATATTAGAAGGCAATGATTAAAAAATTTATATGAAAAAATAGGAGCTGGGTATGATAAAGTTTTCTTTCTTGGTTGCATCGCATTGTTTAGTTTAATGTTTCAAAAATTTTAACCCATTATATCGAGTATATCCTTTTTTTAGAATTATATGAAAAATCGTGATATTTGACCATGCAAACCTTTCAGTCATCTCCATCTGTCATTATCACCGGAACAGAAATCAGCAAAAAAAAATCGACATAGACGATGTTTGAAACTCACTTTTATTACTTCTATTGTATATTTGTGTGTCTTTTAATCATACATTAATTAAATTTAAATTAGTTTTTTAATAAAATTGAATTATTTTTAAAAAAAAAGTATGATTAGCTCGTTAAAAAGAAGAGACGTTTACAGCATGAAAAAAAATCGAGAATGTAAAAAGGATCCAGAGCAATGATCATTGGGTAAAATTGCACACTGATTATCCAAGCATGATTTCTTTATTATAGAACGATGCGATGTAATTTATATTTAAAAAGCTGACTACTCGATTGCCACTCCAGGCACGTGTATTAGGGATATTCATGATACGCATTAATAATAAATGAAACGAAACTTATTTTTTTTTTTTTTTTGATAAGTTTCAAACAAACTTTCAAAGCTTTTTATACATAAAGTTTCGAAAAACTTTTTGTAATTTTTTTAAGAGTTTTGAATCTTCGAAACTTATTTATTTAAATTTTTTTTATACATAAAGTTTAATAGTTTCAAACTAAAAAATGGAAACTGTAGAATGAAAGTCATCCGATAATATTGTTGCAGCTTGAAGAATAGGCGTTTTATATATACTTTATAATTTTTTTTTAGCACTATAGTAAAGTTTCGAACTTTCGAAACTTATTTTTAGAAACTTTTTTATACATGAAGTTTCGAATTGAAAATGTCAATGTTGCTGTAATGGGAACTGTTGTCTTGTGAAATTGCTACTTTGTAAATTCGTTGCTATGTCGTATACGTTATTAACTTTACTTTACAGAATGTGGGAAAAAGGTGAGTAAAATCTCGAACTTTTTATTTGTTTTTTTTTTAAAGGAAGCGTTGACTGACCAACGTTTCTTTAATTTTTTTGTAGGTTTCTTCCAATTTCATACGGAATCATAAGTGCTGGTAAAGTTTCGTAACTTTGGAATTTTATTTTCTAACTTTTATTTAAAGAAATATAAACTAATGTTTCTTTCCTTTTGTATCTTTTTGTAGGTTTTGGACTTTTGAGTGAATTGGGAGACGGTAAGTTTCGCAATATCTGTGAATTTTAGTTTTTCGCGTTCTGATTTTATGTCCTAGTTTAAATATATATGATTTTTGGAGCATTTCAATTCGTACTAATAAACGATGTGGTTATTATAGTTTGAGTACGGATTCTATTTTTTTTTTCTTTGTATCATGTAACGATAAATTAGTGAACGTAAGGCAAATATTGCCATCTTAATAAAATTAAATCAGTTGCAGTATCGCTACGCCACTAATTTAGATTTACTGTAATCAAATATTTTGTGCTGCTTTCGTAAAGACTGACCAATACGTTCGGTCAAATTAAAATGTTAATATCCGCTTGTCATTAACAAAAAATTTTTTTAAAGATATTACGACATGTTCTTTAGTAAAATTATAAATGGTTTTATAATAATTAATGTCAATATACAATATAATAAAATTCTCATAGTAAAGAAGTTCATCCGCATTGGTCCCAGTGGTTATGATTTCGCGCTTTCACCGCGACGGCCGACCCAATGCGGAAAATAGGATTTTTTTTTTTTTGAATTGCATAGGAAAACTTTGGGAGAAAAAAAGGTAAGCGACACCAGGAAATTTTCCGTATAGAAAAATTTCTAATCAGGGTCAAAATCTAAGACAGTAATTATCGCTTTCATAATAAAATCATCAATGTGTCATGGAAATACGTGAGAATTTATAATGAATGGGAAACAAGCCACAGTGTACGAGCAACTTGCTTACTATAGCAGAAAGTTCTTTGCAAGTAGAGTGTAGGGTAATTACACATTGTAATCTACATGATGTAGAAGTCTGGTCAGCATAATTGCCATATATATATTCTCGTACTTTGTTTCATTAAAATGGTTTGCTCCATTTTTTCTCATTAGTTAACTTGTTTTAGCGACATAGTAATCATCTAAGAAAAAAATACTAGCAAAAAAAATTAGCACGATGCAGTAAAAATGCACCTAAAAGTATATATCTTTATCATCAAGTGGAACATGGAATAAAGAGTGGAAATTTTTATGCAGTAACTGGGCAACTCTTAAGCAGAATATTAGTAACACAATATCAAGTAATTAAAACCGTTTTATTCATCACTTGGTTGTAGTACATTCGAATCCCAATCTTCACCAACTAACTATTTCAAAACAACAAAACAACTAGGTCGTAAAATCAAAAAATCCAAAATGCAACTATCCACGTTTATACCCCAGAAAGGTTGTCAGTTGTCAAGAATGTCATGAAGCTGCAGACACTAATCCACATGTCATTACATATATCAAACACGCGAATGCCATCCATTCTACTCTAATACATCACAAACTTCTATTAATTAATATTTTTAGATAGTGATAGTATATTTACCGGCGATATTGAACACAGGTTAATAATTCTCCCTTTTTTCGATCATTAATCATTCACCACTATCAGTTTTGATGTTTAGCCATAACTACCCGGCTTTCATTTTGATCCACCATATGATCCCAAATGGCCTTTCTTATTTATTTTATAACTATATTGAGACACAAAAATTAAACAAGAATTTATAACTGCCTTCATTAAAGATTTACACAAAATTACGTTTATCAGCGTTCAAAGCATGGATAATGGACACAAGATTTGATATTTATTAGACGATATACCAAGGAGAGTTTTCTACCTACACCACTATAAGAAGGATTCTTATTTTGATTTGAGGCACATGTAAGATGGACTTCGTCCAATTTTTACATTCAGGTATTCAAGTAGTTGGTTTGATCATAGAAATAAATCGTTATTTAATATAGACTTACTAAATATTTTTCCTTATAAATGTATTTTTAGACAATTTCTTATAGTGTCACCAATTTCTTTTTTTCTTTTTTTATTTCTTTTTCTCGCTAGGTGAGACTTCTTGGCTTTTAATGTATTTCCACTTAAGTGAAGTGGTCTTCGGTAGTTATCAGTTTTATACGTATTACTTTTCAATTTTTGTATAAAGTTTCTATGTAGTCATTACTGATGCTGTTTTCACTTTTGTAATAATAATAATAAAAATAAAAATAAAAATTGTTGTTAATGATAGTGCTATATGTGTCTTGTACGATACTTTCTTCCAATTCTAAATTGGTAGTGAAAGGGTATGTATGATTTTTGTCAATTATTTATTAGAAGAACTTCTGGTAAGTCTTTGATGGGAGCTTGTGTTGACATATTGTAAAATATTGTAAAAGGGTAAAAGTCATTGACTTTATATTTATAATGTTATTAGAGTAATTATTTATATAAAAATTTTATGTTTATAATTGACGTTTATTTATTTTTGTAAAAAATTCTGTGATCGTTAGATCGATGAGGAAAGCTCTTTTTTAATACATCAAAATAACAATCAATAAAATCACTAATTATCAAATTTATCTTATGTGTGAATACAATTTAACTCTTTGCTCTTCAAGAATTCATGAATTTCATCTACATTATCACCAGTTTGAAGAACTGCATTAAGTCATGATACTCTAATAGTAGTATTATTTTGTGATTATACCATTTAACTATCTACAGTATATTAATTAAAAAATATTGAGTGAGAAATTTAAAACTACTACTACTATAAATTAGTAATTCTCTTCAATTTCAGCTCATTTTCCCTTTTGGACAAATCCAGAGCACGGACATTAACCTCTCTTTCTCTGGGAGCCATTTCACGCTCTTTAAGAGAGAACTCTTTTCCTCATAAGTTTTCTTCTAGAGTCCATGTCTTCATCATCCTTAAATCCTTCACGATCTTCCTGAGAAGATCCAGATTTTTCCATAGAGAACCAACAAATTTTAATTCATCCTAATAAAGAGAAAATTGTTAATTATATACATAATACATGTAAGTAAATAACAAATAAGTTCTACAATACAATCAGCTAGAAAGTAAAGCTTTTTTAACTAAGAAAGATTCATAACTGGTTCCTCCTTCATAACCAGTAGACCTTAGTTTAAAAATTTTACTTTCATGAAAATAAGATAACTAACAATAATCATTTCCAGAAACTGATCAGTAGGAAGGTTAATAATTAATTGCTAGGTTTACTCAATTTTTGATATTAGTAGGAAAGAAGTTCAGATAAGAAACAATCATCAAGTTGACACCTTTCTCAGATCGTTGCAATGCAAACGCTGTGAAAGGCTTGAGGATTCAGTTAGATTTACCTAAAAATCTTTCTAACTAAAATCATTACAAAGAAGTTAAGGAAAGAGGTTAAGATAAGAAACAATCATCAAGTTGACACCTTTCTCAGATCGTTGCAATGCAACGCTGTGAAAGGCTTGAGGATTCAGTTAAACATATCAAAAAGTTTTCCTAACTACCTTGCAATAAATTGAGTAAGAAACAACTAATAATACCATTCCATGATTCAGCTAAGAACTTGATACTGAAAGTTTCTTAGTTTCAGTTCATTAACTGTATGTTGAATTTGTTTGAATTTACTCACCTTTTTCATTTTAATTAGGTCTCTAACTGTGCTAATTTCTTCCTCTAACGCGTTTTCATCTAACAAGATGGAATTAAGGGTATAATAAAATTTTTATGAGTGCTGTCCATCTGACAGTAGTCAAAGTTTTGAATTAACCAACTGTCAAAGTCGATCAATTCTTTAGTTCTTGCTTTTGAAAGTATTGTTCAGAAATATTTGTTTACAAAGTTTATAATATTTCTCTTTTTCGCGAATAAAGGGAGGGTGGATATTTATACTAAAAATCTCACGTCATTTATGCATGACCACAACATTTGTATCACACATGACCTTTTTAGCATAAACAACTTGGAATTTTGCTAAGCCATTGATTTTACGTGTTATCTATTGACTCTATTAACTCAACTATAAACGCGAAAAAAATTGTATCACACATAACCCTTTTATCAAACTCCGATGCACAAGCTATGAATATGATGTTATCTATCAGCTTACCAAATTGATCATAAGCTTGATATGATCAATTACACAAAGTCACAAAGACACATTAGTCAAATATATCTCAATATAATTAAGTATTTTAGACGCGTACTTTTTGTACAAATATCTGCTTTCTTAACTAAATTTCTAAAAAAAAAATGCAAAATTTATTAATATGTGCAAGTCTTTTTGTTGGTCCGCCCATAATGCCCATTATTCTTTATAATTTTAAGAAGTTTCCTGGCTTCATCTTAATGATCATAAAGTAAAAGGTGGTTGACCATAGCATTGCGCTATTCGTTATTTATACTTTATAGTACCTACCATAGAATATTAAATAAGTATTATTAAAGTATTATTAACTTTTTCAAATAATTATTAATCATTTATCTCTTCAAACCATCTTTTTATTAACACTTTCAAGTATTACTTTTGAGTTTCCAAAATTTTTCGATTGATTATAAAATCCAATCAATCCAATCCATTGTCTTTGTTTTTAATCATGCCGTTTTATTTGAAATTTGTAAATTAACATTATTTCGAGGTAATTAGTTTAATAATTTCAATATTCATAGTATATTATAACTAGCTAAACATTAATATTAACAATTTTCAAGAGAACTTTTACAATAAACAAGATTTCAACTAATATACTTACTGCGTAATGAGTTAGTTTTTCATTCTTTTAAGAGATTCGTTAGCAAGAATAATTTCTTTTTTAAATTTATGTCTTTTTTAAATTATTTTAAGTGATGATCTTTGTCCTTTGGTAATACATATACATTATAAAGTCCAATTAATTCTGAGTCACTAAAGTGAATACATGTGACTGATGTGACTCAGATGCAAATGTATCGTTCTTATACGATCAGGTGCTATGTTCTTATACGACGTATATGTCACACAATATAGGTCGTATAAGATAGTATGTCGTACAGTATAAGAACGATACATTTGCGACTCAGATTGTGATCTTGTGATCTTACCAGTTACCACTTACCAAAAATCTAAATGTCGTACAAACAATCTTTAAAATTAAAGATGGCACAACGCTTACCTGAATTAGTTTAAATCTGGCAAAAATTTTTAGATATAAAGGAGGTTCAGGCATACATAATGAATCATCAAAGAAAATTATTTTTTTTAAAAAAAAAATTAATAAAATATTTATTGGCAGACAGATGAATGAATTTACTGTACTTTTGAAATATGACGATTTTTTATCGTAAATATTTTGTTAATTTAATATACATTATACAATTTTTCTATTTATTTTAAATTCAAAAAAATCTTTTGATTATCGGCTGATTTGCCTTTTTGTTTACATCATGATTTGTAATTTTTGGTAAGCTTTATCGTGATCATTTCCATTTTTATTATGATTCTTTGTTCAAATTATCCAATAATCAAATGATTCATGTTCGACACTCTTTTAGTTTGCATCTCGAAAGAATACCCTCCAATTAAAAGATTTCAAATTTCATTTATTTTTTTCATAAAACCGAAATAACCTGATATTAATAGTTTTAATATTGTTTCAAAATGTTACCTATTTTAAATGTTCCTTATTTATAAAACAAAAACATTTTTTAAAATGGCCGATTGACGAGTATCATTTGACAATTTCGTTTCACAAAATTTAATCTTAAAAATGTGGAAGAAAATACACTAACAAATCGTGATAACTGCATGCAAAAGGATTTTCACAAGAACAATAAATTAGATTACATTTTTTTTTTTTTATTTGTTTTTTCTTTCCCTTCTATAACTCGTAATTATTTCTCTATGACAAACCGTAATAAGAAATCAAAGAACCGTCGTAAAAAAGCGGAAAATCGACAAGTGGAGAGCAATAGTAAAGAAGTGGATGACAGTAATAAAGATTCTGTATCAAACAATAGTAAAGAAGTGGATGTAGATTCTGTATCAAATAATAGTAAAGAAGTGGATGTCAATAATAAAGATTCTGTATCAAACAATAAAGAAGTTGATGACAATTATAAAGATTCTGTATCAAAAAAGGAAGATATCAAAGTATTCTATGAAGAAGATGAAGTCGAATGGAAGCAATTGAATCTTAAATCGACTCCATTGAGTTTAATAAAAGAGAAGATTGATGATGATCAATTTGCTCCAGTCAGTATACCCGACATGGTTTGGATGGTAAAAAAAATTTTTTTATTAACCTTCTTTATTTTCTTTTTTTTTTGATTATAATTATCAACGTTTTAAAAGACTATAAAAAATTTTGAAGATCCCTCCACATTGTAATATTTCCCCAAGTGAACTTTTCGGTGAAAAAGAAATGTATTTAAAACGCATCGCAATATTGACTGATTCTCAAATTGAATTTAATAAAAGTAAAAATGTAAGTAATGCATGCTTTTTTTTTTATAATGTATTCTTTATTTTCTTTATTTTCATTATTGATTAATCGGTTTGTATATATTATTTCGTTTAAATCGATTTTAGCGTATCGAAATGTGGGGAGGAGATGAGAATTTTGATAATCTCAAAGAAGCTGCCAGGCAATTTGAAGCTATTGCTAACACTGTGTTAGAACGAAAAAAACGTGGAAGAAATAAGACTTGGGATGACTGGGAAAAAGCTGAAAGAGCTCCTCTTACTAAGAAGGAAGAAAAAAAGTTGGAACGTAGAAAAAAAAGAGAAGAGGAAGAAAATAAGTATAAAGAAATGACGAATGATCCTCACCCTTTTTACGGCTTCTTTGTTATTCCTGATAGCGACATTCCTATTGAACAATTTATTGGAAAGAATGGATATATGTTGGATCCTGTGCGAATCAAGTTTAAATGCCATATTTGGCATGAACCTAAACACTCTGTAAGTAGTATTATAGAGATAAATAATTTAATTAACGTAATAATAATTTTTATGCCTTCATTTTTTTAAAAATTTTTTGTAGTATATAAAAGTTGTTGGAAAAAATCACGAATCTGTTGAAGAAGCTTCACTACGAGTAAGAGGCTTATTTGTAAAAGTTTTTGCGGTATGAAATAATTTTTAAATAAAATAATAAAAAGATCGAATCTATTTTAATTGTAATCTTGTTTTTTTTTCTTAGTATAAATCTATTCCACCAAGGGGCTGGGTTTTTCATATGTTAGAACCACCGAATAAGCCACACAAAGTAAGAATAGCGGATCCACCATCTTGGTTTATAAAACCATACGATGTAATAGATTTCAAACTTCTTGAGCCAGTTTTTGAAGGAGATAAGATTCCGGTTGTTGGTAAAGAAGATGCTTCAAAGGAATTAGATCAAAGTTTTGATCCTGCTATTTTACAAGGGTAAGTTTTTAATATTATGTTTTAGATTTATATTATGATAAAATATTAATTTCGTTAAATATTTAGGATTCGTGAGTCTAATTCTAAAAATATCGAGGATGCTTTTGTTAAAGCTCTTCAACATATTCATTTACTTGATGAAGTAATAAAAATAAGAATTAGGTATAGCATTTAAGGAAAAGCTGGTTATTATTTATTTAATTATTAATTCACAAGTTTTACATCATATTCAGGGTTGGTCACGTGTGTTTGACACGTTTTCCTCAGCGTAAGGACTCTAACCCATTGTGGGCTATCGATAAATTTGAAAAGGTGGTCCTAAAAAATCCTCGCATATTATCTAAATTTGCTACATGGTGAGAAATAATATGTGAATTATTAATTTGCTTTATATCAAAGTTTAAATTTTTTTTACCTTCTCTTTCTTTTAGTATCGCCACCAAAGACGAACAATTAGATAAATTATTTGATGATCTCATATTCCGTTCCAAAGCTTGGGAAAAATCAAATGAATCTAGGAAAGATGAAAAGGAAACTCGAGATTTGGACTATTCCACATGTTGTCAAGAATTAGATGGTTCCCCATTTCGTGAATTTAAAATTTACGCAATTCGTAAAATCCCTGACAGTGAAAATGAATCATGGCCCTGCTCATTTGACGTCAAAGTTGAGAGATACGAGAATGAAAAAGGGAAAATCGATAGGTCAAGTAATTCTAGCAAAAGAACTGATAGAACACACGATAAAAATGATAAAATTGGATTATGGGATGCTGTTTTAAATGAAAAAGATATATTGAACATAAGCATGGCATGTTTAGATACTAGTTATTCATGGAAAATACATATCCAAACGGCAAGAAGACTTTCAAACGATAAAATCGGGGCACAGGGGAATTTTGTTTATAAATTAAGAATTTGGTAATTATAATAATATCGCAAATAAATTAATTAATAATATTATTAAAAGGAAAGCTAATTAATTTACAAAATAATAGTCCAAAAGGTCGTTTGGTTTATTCGAACACTAAAGAAATAAATGTTCTTTCAGTATGTGAAAAAACGAAATGGAAATATTGGTGGCTTAAAGATTATATTATAGAAATAACCAAGTATGAATATTGGAATTTATCAGAACATCAGAACTCACCCCCAGGAATTGACATTCCACTTAGCAAAGAACCATCACCCATTGTTACTTATGGAATCACTGTAAGCAAATATTATTATTTTTTTTGAATTATCATTAATTTCATTTTTAATAAATTAACAATTAATAATCATATTTACTGTATATAGTTATATAACAAGTCTTGGGATGAAGTTTCTTTTAATAGTAACTTGGAGCCTGGTGAAGTTCCTG
Organism: Oehlia diaphana; assembly: GCA_003833135.1. Lineage (NCBI taxonomy): Eukaryota > Fungi > Glomeromycota > Glomeromycetes > Glomerales > Glomeraceae > Oehlia > Oehlia diaphana. The sequence continues at coordinate 53,104 of QZLH01000015.1, forward strand.
AATGGTATCCTCATGAAATCGTAGATGAAGAGAAAACGGGTGGTATAAATTCTTTGATGAAAGATATAAATAGTTTTATGGAAATAATTCAAAAAAATGTAAAGATGTATTAAATATACAATAAATTATAATATACCAGCATTTAAGTCAGTTATTAAACTAAATGATGAATGAAGCGAAGGACTAGACATGGTAGGATGAGTCTATAGATTATTGGTTCTGTCAGTAAATAAGAAAGCACCCATGATATATTCTATTTTATTTTATTTCTCAGAAAAATACATTATCAGTAAGAACTACAGGAAATCATATATATATTCTCATCTTTAAAAACAAAACACATTAAAGTACTACTCCAGTTAAATGAATTAAAAGATATTCGCTTTTCCTTAAGGCTTACACGCACTAACCGTGGTCTGGATATCTCTATTCTCATAAGTAATTGAATCGAAAAAAAAATATTTTGTAACAAATATTTCTAATTTCGTATATTTCGTAAACTTGTAAGATCACGTACATTTATAAATTTTTGATATCTAATAATTCAACGAAAAGAACACTTTAACTGGAATAAATTTGATGTTACATGATCACTAAAGCTTAACTACGAAAATTACTTATTCTGGGCCTTTGTAATTATAAATAAAGCCAATTTTAAAAAAATTATGATTAGCAAAAGAACATATTAGAATTAAATTTTTTTTTGTGGTAAAACGTAATACTTTATTAATTATTTCATACCATCCGATGAAATGGTAACCTTTTCATGTACTACTAACTATTAAATATTATATAAATCAAAAACCCACTTTCTCTTTTTGTAATTAACGAGTTTTTCCGATTTTCTAAATTTTCTTAAACGGGGCTCATCATACAAATTATACTACACTAGAACCGAATACGTATTATGTGAATTCTCTTTAATCACGCGTTGAAATTTTCTCTGTCTTCTCTATCTTCATTTTTGTTGAATCGCTTTTTACCATCTTTATGACCATCAACCTCCTTATCTTTTTGTTAAAGTCGATTAATGAAAGACACATTCATTGTATTGACTTCTTTTACAATTTTTCTTCCTTCCTCGACTCGTTAATTATTTCAACTACTTTTTCCATCTTCGTATAATTAGCTAGATTTTTTGCCGTTTTCTTCGTCCAAGAGATCTTATTAACCATATATTATAATTAAATCACTAGTATATAAATAAAATAGATAAATCTGGATAATAAGAAAATGAATAAATACTCAGTATTTACATTTATCCTTAGGTGGCACTTTCTTGGCGTACGGTTAAAATTGTAGGATTACGAGAATATATAATTGATAACATTGTTATAGTCTCTTTGATTACTGTCGGAGCATATTATAATTAAATAGTTAGTATATATTCGCCATCCTTTACTTCCTCCACTTATTCTTAATTTGAGAAGCCAAATCCAGACCATCATAGCATGATAAAGATGAGAGGACTCACGTTCCTACTAGACAACTTACCCAACTAACGTTCCAAACCTGTCCTTTTCTACTACGCTTTGTTAGCAAACTGTTACAAGTCAAACAAACAGAAGTTTCAAGAAGAAACACTGTAAAAGATGGAGAGATCTTTTATTCACCACCCTTTACTTCCTCCACTTGTTCTTAATTTCACTGCTTCGTCACTTCCTCTAAGGTTGGTTAGTAACGATTATTATATATCGAATTACAACCTTTAACGGTTGTAATATTAAAACGTAAGCTGTAAATTGGCTGTAAATACTACACTATTGTGGTTAGCTAAAAGGTGGTTAGCCAAAAGATCGTACAACAATTAAATTTACTTGACCTTTGGACTTACAACTATTTACGGGAAAGGTTGCGTAGCATAAAAGGACAGTCTGTTTACTGATCCTTTTATAAAAAAAAAAAAAAAATGTGGAAAGCAAGTGTAAAACGCGAAACGCGTTAATCAAAAAATAACACCGTAAATTTAACGGAATCATGGATTATCACGTGCTAAATCCAATCTACAATATTTCATACAACATATACTGGTGAGGATGTTGAGTGGAGTACGGTGACATTTGGCGGTGTGTAACATAATGGGTGTGAAGCGTACTCAGGTGATGTATAGTGTCTCAGCCCACTCTGAATCACGTGTTTGGCCCGTCGTGTTATTTATCACTTGAGTAAACTGTCACATAGGGGACCGTACTCCACTCATCATCCCCACCGGACTCCACAACTTTCCGTATCACTCCTGGTATATAGTATTTTACTATACAAAAATTCGTTTAGTAAACTTATTACGGTATGTTATAATAATTTAATCGTGATTCATAAAAAGACAATGAGGAGGAGCAGCTGGGAGAGCAGCTGAACCCAGAGTACAACCTGAATATATAATTCAAAATATTAACTGTATCCCCCCTTATTTATATTTAGTGCACCCGTAGTGCAAATGTGAATGGAGTAGACCAGCATCTTTACAATGCTGGTCATTGACAAATTTAGGATCCTTTAAATATCTACAACCGCTGTTTCTGTCAGTGGGCTTCTACAGGTAAATCATTCGAAGGACCAACAACCGTGATTTCTAGCTCCTACGAGTCCGGTAACCATTTGGCATTTGTAACACTAGAAGCGGCAAGCTATGAAAAAAAAATATCCATTTTTTATTTTTTTATTATACCCAAAAAGTTGTGAACAATAACAATAGGGATAGTTTGAAATCAATATACACGAACTAATTGTGTTATTGCTATTAGGATTACATTCAATACCAGCAGGATGACACCCTTAAGTTTTCAACATATATAAGGAATAAAAATACAAACAGATCTATTGAAAAAAAAAAATAATAAACAAATGAGGTATCATCCGAACACGGAGAAAAGAGATAGCGTACGAAATAATACAATTTCCTTTTATATAAATTAAATTGCGGTTCATTTAGAAAGTAACAATTCAAATACCTGATACATTAAATAAATAGTAACTTTCTATATTTTGCATTGTGTTATACAATAATAAATAGTATTTCATATTTTGAAATATTAAATACCAAAAAAAAAAAATTAGTTAATATTTGACACATATTTGTAAATCATCATTGGATTGTAGGAATCTGAATTTTCTTGGCAATTGTCATATGCTTGGCAAGATTTTCCCATGGAAAAAAAATAATTCCATTTACAAAAAAGAAGTAAATATATTTTTCGGTAATACGCCGTTTGTTCACGTGATATAATATCAACACGTGATTACATATGCACCAATTCACCAATAAACCACCTACAAGTACATATTGATAGTGAGCGAGTAAACATTACAATACCGTTCAGACCGAAAAAATAATTAAATACGATTGGCTTTCGCGTATCGAAAATGGTTATTATTAAAGACGTAGAAAGAGCAAAGTATTACAGTCCGTAATTTAAATAGAGGGCATTACATTGTGTTGCATCAATTTTAATAGATAAAGCCGCTTTATAAAATATGTAAAATCAAGGTTCGCGTTTCACTTCATCCAATCATTCTAATCTGTCATCCAATAATATTATTATTACGTACAATTTTTATAGACTCCCACTACTATTTGATAACTTTATTGTTATACTAACTGACTAAAGTAACAATTATGTTAAATCTGCATGAACTTATGATAAACTAATTATGATTTTTTAAATTCAATTTACGATAAATCCTACATCTTGATTAACTATATTATATATTACAACCATCTTGAATAAAAGTTATAAAAGAAATAATTTATACTTGTAATTCCAAATTTTTTCAAAGAGAGTTTAAAATTGGACAAGGTTGGCATGTTCGCTTTTATTATATGATCCATAACGTTAAGTTCGAATCTAATATCAGTTTTTTAATTATATTACCGTATAATGTTAATAAAAAGTACATCTTACGCCAAAAGAGAATTACGTGTACGAATAAAATAGGGCAAATGAATAGCGCAACGAGCCAGTGCGATGATACAGTATGTATCAGGCAACTTATTAAGAGTTAGTTTAATAAATACAGTAATTATATTAAATTTTTTACGTGTTCTGAACTTAGTTGAATAATAATCATCAGTTTTACTGTAATTATGGTTTTCCTATCTTAACTAATATGTCATATTTTTAATATGTTATATAATAACCTTTTGTCCTCGTTTTCTCTTTTATTTAGATAAAATTTGTATGGAGCAGTCAGCTCTAGTGTAGACTGGAGCTAGACGACCAATGTATTACCTCCTTTGGGGAAGGTTAGAGTTGGGTATAGGGTGGTACCAACTATGTTAGGCCACCCTATATCACTTTCGAAAGACAGTGTTGTCAAATGACACTGAAATGACATTGAAATGACATCAAATGATATTAAATGACATCGATTTTACTATGAAAATGTATGAGAAATGATAAATGTCATTTGAAAAATGGGCAAATGACATGGCAATTTAACAAATTTAACAACACTGAATGTGTATTACTAGTGGAATGAGTCTTATGACTCTTATACCTTTGTAATTATGTGTGTCAGTTTCAGCAGTTTACCTGCCTTTCTTGAAATAAAATAAAATAAAATCTTTTATTTAGATAATTAATAAAGTTATATAGAACCTTAATTGATTTTTTTGTTGATTCGAAATTAATATTAATGACCATTGGAACGTCCAATTTAATACTATGGTCTCACAACGGTAGTCCATTTTTAGATTATGATTGTAAATCGTAAATTTTGACACAGCACAGTATGCACAGTAAAAATTTTGTACACTTAGTAACATCTATAATGAATAATCAAACTCCGTGTGTTACTCCATTCTTGTTATTTTCTTTCTAAATCAGTTGAAAGTTTGAAATACGAATAATGTTGTCTAACTGAACTACCGGAGTTGAATGCGTCTTTTGTTGACCTTAATTTAGCCAATATTTCATTCATATTTATAAAGCATAATTTTTCCCAGATTATTTATTATTCATACTTTTTGTTCATTACAATGTTATCAAATTCTAAATTAACTTTCTTGGACGTTAAAGAATTCTCAAAAGATTTTTATCAAAATATTCTTAAAATCATTGAAACAAATGATTTTAATACGTTTGAAAATAATTTAATCGAATGGATAAATAGTTTTATCATGGATACTAAAATGATTTTGGAATTAATGCAAAATCATGAAGAATATGAATTTTGGTTTTCAAGTATAATTGGTTTCTTTTATCAACATGGTATAGGTTGTAATGTTGATAAAAATAAAGCATTAGAATTATATTTATTAATAATTAATAATAATCATCGTAATGATGATGATTATAACGATGACAACAATAATGATGAATTTATTATTTTAAAAAATATTAATTATAATATTGGAAAATATTTATTATCAACTTTTTATTATAAAGATATTATTTTGGATGATATACATTTTAGAAACGCGCCTGATTTTATAATTAAATATTTAAAACTTGCTAGAAGAAATGATTCAACGGCTCAATGTAATTTAGGTCATTGTTATGAATATGGTGAAGGAGTAACAAAAGATTTTAATAAAGCATTTGAATGGTATACTAAATCAGCTAATAATAAAAATGCTTTAGGTCAACATAATTTAGGAAATTGTCATTATTATGGAAGAGGAACAACATTAGATTTTAAGAAAGCACTTAATTGGTATTGTAAATCGGCTATTAATGGAAATTCTGAAAGTCAATATAATATAGGAGAATTCTTTTACTATGGAAAAGGATTAAAACAAAGTTATAAAAAAGCATATGGATGGTATTTTAAATCAGCTAATAATGGACATGCTTTAGGTCAATATAAATTAGGAAATTGCCATGAAAATGGTAAAGGTACTGAACAAGATTATAATATGGCATTTGAATGGTATTCTAAATCAGCTAATAATGGAAATTCTGAAGGTCAAAATAATTTGGGTTATTGTTATAGAGATGGTAAAGGTGTAGAACAAGATTACAAGAAAGCGTTTGAATGGTTTGATCAATCTGCTAATAATGGATGTGCTAAAGGTCAAAATAATTTAGGAGAATGCTATTATTATGGAATTGGAATAGAACAAGATTATGAGAAAGCATTTGAATGGTATTCTAAATCTGCAAATAATGGAGATGCTAAAGGACAAAATAATATGGGTCATTGTTATGAGTATGGTGAAGGAGTAGCACAAAATTTTAATAAAGCATTTGAATTGTATTCTAAATCAGTAGCCAATAATGAATGTGCTGAAGGTCAAAATAATTTAGGAAATTGTTATTATTATGGAAAGGGAATAAAACAAGATTATAAAAAAGCAGTTGAATGGTATTCTAAATCAGCTAATAATGGATGTGCTGAAGGTCAATATTCTTTAGGTACTTGTTATACACATGGTAAAGGAGTTAAAAAAAAATATGAAACAGCATTTCTATGGTTCTCTAAATCGGCTATGAGTGGATATTCCAAAAGTCAATATCATTTAGCAGATTGTTATTATTATGGAAGAGGAGTATTACGAGATTATATAAAAGCATTTAATTATTATTATGAATTAGCTAATAATGGACATGCTTTAAGTCAAAATAAATTAGGTACTTGTTATGAACATGGTAAAGGAGTGAAACAAGATTATAATATGGCATTTGAATGGTATTCTAAATCAGCTAATAATGGGTGTGTTGAAGGTCAAAATAATTTAGCACTTTGTTATGAAAATGGAATTGGAATAGATAAAGATTATGGTAAAGCATTTGAATTGTATTTTAAAGCAACCAATAATGGATATATTATTGCCCGAAGTAATTTAGGTCGTTGTTACGAGAAAGGGTTCGGAACTGATAAAAATTATATGCGAGCATTTGAATTATATAATAAGTCAGCTAATGAAGGATGTTCTAAAGGTCAAAATGATTTAGGGAATTGTTATTTTTATGGAAAGGGAATAACAAAAGATTATAAAAAAGCATTTGAATTATATAAAAGATCAGCCAATAATGGGTTTGCTTTAGGCCAAAATAATTTAGGTGTTTGTTATGAGAAAGGATTTGGAACTCGTAAAGATTACCACGAAGCGTTTAAATGGTATTCCAAATCAGCTAATAATGAATGTGATGAAGGTAAAAAAAATTTAAAATTCCTACTATTATGGTATCATAAAGTAAGTATATAAATTAGTATTCTTTAAAAAAATATACGTTTTTGTGTGCTTCTTCCTTGCTTATCTATATCCTAGAAAAATAGTTTTTACAAAATGGTTTAAGATTTATAATTTTTTGTAAACCATTACCCATAGAATATGCTTTCTTCTTTATATATATGAATTGTATTAACTGTATGTTATTTAAATTTATTATATTATATATATATATATATTGTAATATATAAATAATGAATATTATTTAGTTACATTTTTATTTAATTTCTCTAATCTCTAATCGAAGCAATAAGGTTACGAGATACGAGAATATTTTTCTTAATAAGTCGAATTACAAAATTTTCGATGACAAACTAATTTATCATAAGTGTTCAAAATTATTTTAATAGTCGCCAAAAATTTTAATTTCCGCTCTTTAAATACAACAAACATTATTAATATTTAACGAATGCTACACATAAATTGGTTTTTTTTACGTTAGAAATCTCAAATGATACACACGCGAATACGCATTTTATGAAGAAAACGCATTTGTTATTAAATATATTCAATACTAGTAATTAACTTTTAATTATTAAAGGGATTTAGGGATTTGAAAATATATAAAAAAAGTATAAAAAAAGTATAAAATTCATCGGTGTACACGTCATACACAACGATGAATATCTAATAAATACTCCATCCTTTATATAACGGTATGTCGGGACATTTATGAAATTTTTAGAAAATATCGTTATACAAAGTTATACCAATATTTATATGTCGGGAAAATAAAATTTTATCGGTATATCGAATATCGGTATATCGAGGTTAGACTGTATACACCGATGCTTCCCACCCTCCCCAAGGCATCGGCAGTTATTCATTTGATACATGTCATGGCTTGGCATCAGTTTATAAAAGATTTGCCGTTGCATTTTATGATAATCTTTTACTGTTGTTGCGGCAATAATATGCCAAATAAGTATTAGTTTATAATTCACGATATATATTTACACGTGCAATCTAAATCTAATCTGTAATTCTATTAACTTCCAAAACAATACATTCTCTAAAGCAGAGAAACCTGATATAATGGTCCATATATATATTTTTAATATGATCATAATAAATAACCTTTAAATTATTTTAAATCTTGTTAATGAATTATAGTAGTTTTTTTTTTATTAAACGAACAAACAAATGAGCAATAAAAGAGATAATTCATGTGATCATAGAATATTAGAAGTTTCTTACTTACCCTTTTACTGTTATAGTGATTTAAAAATTCTATATCCGGCATACATGATGCTACCTGTTTTGTTCATATTTGTATATATTATGAAATATATTATGTCATATTGTCATTATAAGGCGTGCGGACATGTCCGCTATTGGATAGGGTTACCCAATAACTAATTGGGAACCAAGTTTATATGATCTTGTACCAAGGTAAACACATATTTTGCGAAAGAATCAAATTAATAAGACCAAAATTCGTTGGGAATTTAACCTCTTTATATATAAAGCATCATCATTTACATATAAAAACTAATTAAAATAAAGAAATGAGAAAAATCGTACTTTTGTGTGTGTAAACTATACAAAAACAAAGTAAGTAATAGTATTTCCAGAAAGTAAATTGTATTAAGATTATCATAAAAACATTTGGAAACATATGACAAAATGAATTTTTTAATAAAGACTAATAAGTTATTAACTTCTATATAAGTTTAAACAATAACCTAATTTGTTCAATTTATCCAAAGAAATTCTTATTGGAAATTTGAAACAATACAGTCGCCCTTAGATCACAGCCAATTTTGGTAATTTATTCCCATACATTAAATTACCATAAGGTAATTTTCCGTGGCACATTATTCTAACCAAAAATGTCCTATTCATTTATAGGTTCTCTGTTGTACTATTCTATAAGCTTACCAATTTTACTTTCGGCTGGAAATAAGTCTATCTTTTTTAATAAAAACAAATAGATTTTTTTATTTATTTTATGGTTTTTATGGTTGCAATCGTGTATCCCATGAAATAGCAGGCGTATTAAAACTTGAACAGAACAAGATTTATGTAAACTTTAAATTCATTCTCCGTAAAAAAGAATTTTCTCTCCTGAAATTTTTTTTTTTTTTTTAAAAAAAAAAAAAATAAAAAAAAAAAAAAAAAAAAAAAAAAAAAAAAAAAAAAAACAAAA
>QZLH01000015.1:62863-87080 GCA_003833135.1 Oehlia diaphana
GTTACTAGTTACATCACATAAGTTTTGCATCTCCAATCCTCTAATCGCTACTAATTTAGGAAATAAAAAATGTACTTAAATATAAAAAATTTAACGCTAAAAAAAAAAAAAAAAATTTTTTCTCTGAAATTTTTTTTTTTTTTTTAAAAAAAAAAAAAAGTGAAAAAAGAGTGAAAAAAAAAGAAAAAAAATAAAAATGACCACACAATTTTTACCATATTTGTCGCAAGACATGACTAAACTTTTGGAAAATAAAAAGAATTATGATCTTATAATTAATGTTGATAAAGAGAACAATAAAAAAGAATTTTGTGTGCATTCAATTATTCTTGAAACGAGATCTTCTTATTTTGAACATGCTTTTTCTAATGGATTTGCAAAGAAAGAAAATAATACTTATATTTTGGATTTTCCCGATATATCTGTTAATGCGTTCAATATTCTGATTAGGTAAATACAAAAATTAAATAATTGTTTTAAAATTTTTTTTTAGTATCGTTAAAATTGAGGCAAAAAAAAAAAAAAATTTTTTTTTTTTTAGGTATGCTTATGGTGGTGTCATAAATCTTGATAATAGAGAGGCTTCAGATATTATGAATCTTTTAATTGCTTGTGAAAAATTCAAACTTAAAGAATTATATGATTATATTCAGGATTATCTTATCATACATCACCCGACTTGGCTTTTTCAAAATCTTCTTTTAATTCAACAAATCGGTTTTAAACATCCTGAATTTATTAAATTACAAAATTATTGGACAGCAACAATTTGTGAACAACCAGAAATTTTATTCAATTCTGCCGATTTTATATCTGTTGATAAAAAAGCGTTATTATCTCTTTATAAAAATGAAACTTTATGCATGGAAGAAAATGAATTATGGGATTATATTATTCTTTGGGGGAAAGCTCAAAATCCTGAATTACCTGAAAAAATTTCTAATTGGACATCAAATGAATTTAATATTTTAAAGAAAACTATCGATGAATTTATACCTCATATTAGATTTTATGAAATCCCTTCTGATGATTTTTGTTTCAATATTATGCCTTATGGTTCAATGATTTGTAATGATTTATATCAAGATCTTTCCCGATATCATTTGGTATCAAATTGGCAACCAAAATTTAATAGTCTTAAATCAAGAAAAATAAATTTAAATCTTTCTAATATACCTATCGATTCTAAACTGATTAATGGTGAACAAGCAGCATTGATTTCTTCTTGGATTCAAGGAAATAATGAAAGCAAAATATCAAAAAAGTATAATAAGGCTAATCATGAATTTCAATTACTTGCTCGTGGAAGTCGTGATGGATTTACGGGTGCATCATTTCATAAAATGTGTGATAACAAAGGTCCCACAATTACAATTATAAAATTAAAGGGTGAACCTTCAATTCTTGGAGGTTATAATCCTATTAATTGGGAAATTAATAAACATGGGAATTATGAAAAAACTTCAGATAGTTTTATTTTTAGTTTAGATAAAGAAATAACTTTGTCTAGAGTTCAAAATTATGATAATGCTATATTTCAAAATAAAAATGGTCCTAATTTTAATGATTTAACGTTAAGGGGAACTTTTAATTCAACGAATGGTGTTTATTATGCTAAATATATTTATGATCAAAAGATACATGCTAAAGGATATTTTATTGCAGATGAATATGAAGTTTTCAGCATTATTACAAGGAAAAAGAAAATAATTAAATCGTTGTAGGAGAATAAATATATATTTTTTTTTTAGTATTTAGATTAGTTAATTTTATATAAATTTATATATATATATTAAAAAATAAAAAAAAATAAAACGTGTTTATACATTTATTGCAACAAAGACGCAAACTTATGACTTAATTATGACATATGTTACTAGTTACATCACATAAGTTTTGCATCTCCAATCCTCTAATCGCTACTAATTTAGGAAATAAAAAATGTACTTAAATATAAAAAATTTAACGCTAAAAAAAAAAAAAAAAACTTTTTTCTACTTTTTTGCTCTTTCTTTCTTTAAAATTAAAATTAACTTCCACATAATTTTTGTCTCGATCATCGCTGAGAGAAGGTAAATAGTATTATGATTTATGATTTATAAAATCAATTATAAAGAAAAACAATAATTATAATTTTGTGTATTTTCAAATATGTATATTCAATTTATTCTTGAAGTGAAGTCCTCCTGCTTTGTAAAATGTTTTCTCTGATGGATTAGTAAGGAAAGAAAATAAATTTTTATCTTGGATTTTCCTGATACATTTGCTGTTAATATATCAAAATTTTAATTAGGTAATATATTATTTAAATTTTTAACATAGAAAATTTATTTATATTAATGCAAGTTTCGTTTTATCTAGATATATTTATGGTGTGGTATCATCGATCTTGATTATGTAGAAGCTGCAGACATTTAATGTATATGTGTACATATATGAGAATTAGACAATTAAACAACTCTTGTTTAAAGAATTTTACGTTCAAGAACATCATCATATTGGACATCATCAATCTTGGATCTTTCGAAATTTTGCCTTTAATTCAATCATTTAGTTTTAAAATACTTTGAAATCACCACATTACAAAATTATTAGACAACCTTCATTCTATCATTTATAGGGAGCCTGAATCTTTTTTTTTTTTTTTAGGATTTCTAATTCAGTCGGAAAGTTGGCTGAAGGGTTCAGGAGGGTTAGGAAGCTAGCTCGACACATTTAAAGGTTGGACGGTTAAACTCAAGCGAAGCACCAACAATCACCTAACAGGCAGGTCCAACCGGCCGACCCACTATCATTATAACCTAACATTAAAGTCACTTAAACAGGAGCCTGAATCATTTATTTAATGTTACTATTTTATATTCGTTGGGCAATTGATCACGTGATAGAATCAGAATTCGTTAGGGTAAAGCTCAAGATTCCGAAAAAAGAACTAATCGGACAACAAATAACTATACTAGATGATTTCATGCCTCACAATATGAAGATTCTTGTTACAAGATTATGCCTTACGATGTAATTCTTTTAACGATTTATAATTTGGAAACCAAAATTCAAAAATCGAAAAGCAAATTAAAACTTCTTTCTAATACTACTTTTGATCACAATTTTTTTCCTCTCGGATCAAGGAAGCAATGAAGCAAAGGAAGAAAAAGAAGAAAAGAAAACAGAGTATCAAATAGATTTGAAAAAATATGTTATGGATTTCAATTACTTGCTCGTATCTTCGTGGAAGTTGCGATGATTAAATTAGTATAAGTGTATGGTTCATAAAATGTGTGTTTATAAATATAAGACTTATCATTTTAATTAGATTAACATTAATTTGGGAATTAGAAATTATGAATAAATTTTGGATAGAGTTTATTTTAAAACAAAGAATACATCAATATTACGGTCAAAATTTTAGCAAATGTAGCACGTGATACAATGTACCATCTCATTCTACCTGGTCATACTATGATCGCTTCGATATCATACAACTGCAACAAGTGAACATTTTGTCAAAAGAATTCGAAGAACAGAATTAATACGACCCAATCTCGAAAGGATATATTGATTATATTCTGTATGTAGACATTGGAGACTTATATGCAATTTTATGATCAGGAATTATTGACGGAATGATGTGGAGCATCTGGAACAGTTATTTTGTATAATTAAATTCAAAGTAACAGGTACGCATCACTTGTTCAAAATTACGTGGCATTCATGATTTTTTTACTAATTACCCCTTGTCATATGTAGAAAAGTTCAGACTACAAGTCTCATAAACTTGTTATTAGGCGTAAACCGTAATTCTTGGGTAACGATGACACTAGACATTCTGTGAATGTATAATATAACAATACAATAAAATGAAATCATCATAGGAGTATCGCAAGATTTTTTACATTAAAATATTTATATATATTAATTTTCTTGTTCACCACGAGTCATATCTGTATTGATATAGCTAACAGTCTGTCTTTAACATAAAAACAAAATAAAAAATATCCATATCTCCTGGTATTGAGAAATTTTATTATTCTCTTACTTAATTAATTATTAAAAATAAATGTAGATAATAATTATTATTATTTAAGGTTCTGCTATTCATTACTATATAGTGGCAAATAATTATTTATCACCATATCATTTGAGTTTAATCAACTAATCCATTAAATCATTATGCTTAAGTATTACTATATATTTACAAATAATTATTTAATATTCTTTAATCTTAATTAATTTCATTTACTAGATTCATTCTTTTATATTTGTACTATATAATTTTAATTTTAAATCTTGACTTTTAGCAGATTTCATTATATAATTATTTTTTAAATAAAAGGTTAGTTATATAAGCAATATTACTATTATTAGCTATGATGAGAACTCAGAATTTGGGTGTGCCTTAGATACCTTTCTGCATTAAGAATTTTCTTTGCATATTAATTATATTAAATTGAAAGTTCCAGTCATCTTCGTTAAGATAATAATAAAGTTTAATGATTTGTGTGCGAAACTCTGATTTTAATTCGTTAGAACATTTAATTATCGGATCTAAAATTCATTCTTTGTCAATATCATCATCAATTATTGATTGAACCTTGATCCTGTTGTTTCGCTTCTTGTTTCGCTTGTTTCGCTCGTTGTTTCACACGTCCGGAACCGGCGGATTTTTAAACAGGAAATTTTAACTTAGGAGCACCCTTTACGGATAATACTTTCTATGACCCAATAACCTCGATTAGTGTTGGTCTCCGTAAATAGTTGTAAGTCCAAAAGTCAAGTAAATATAATGGTTGTAAATCAAAATTACCATCTTTTAGCTAACCACAATAGTGTAGTATTTACAGCCAATTTACAACTTACGTTTATAATATTACGCTAAAGGTTGTAATTCGATATATAATAATCGTTTATTACGGATCATTAAGAACATTAGCTGCTTTTTCGTGCAAAGAAGGATGGTGAGTTTTTGCGTTATTAAATTTTATAGGGTCTTCTTTAATTTTACGAAGAATTTTCCTTAGGTTTTTGAAATCATATTCTCTTTTATAATATTATTGCTCAGTTGACGTCACTAAAAAAAATCCATGATCTGCTAGTAATGACGAGTAACTCAATAGACTTTCGGAAGGAGTTTAATAAGAAGTATTTAAATAAAAAACAGTACTAGGCAAAGTTCATCACTGATGTTTATTACTTATTATTACTGCGTAAATTGTTTTTATTTACAGTATATGAAAGAGTTTAAAGAGTTAAAGAGTTTGCGAAGTACGTGTCTGACTTTATATATTTATACCAACGAGCAATAAGCAACACACAGTAAGCCCGTTCAATTCTGTTTTGGGTTAATACTTATTGGATGACGAAATTCTTAAAAACCTGAACAATCAATTTGAATAACAATAGACATCGGATCAAAAAACATAGAGTGATCTTCTCCAGTATCACCATGATTTTTTAGCATGTGATTTTTCTATACATGGCTGCTGGGGGGTGATGATTTTCAATTTGGGCTTGGGTTTTGTCTAAATAAATGTTATCCGATATGAGGCGATATTCGAATACTTTTTTTGGTAAAGTTACTTAGACGGTTATCTTTACTAAATTAAGAATCAAAAGCTTTTTTAAAACTAACATACTAACGTTTAATAATTTTTTTCCTGGTTTTCTTTTCTTTTATTTTTTTTTTTAAAAAAAAAAGAAAAAAAAAAATGTCTACACATTTTTTATCGCAAGATTTAATAAAACTTTTAGAAAGTAAACGAAACTATGATTTTGTAATTAATATTGATAAAGAAGACAACAAAAGAGAATTTTATGCACATTCAATTATTCTTGAAGTGAGGTCCTCTTATTTCGAAGACGTTCTCTCTAATGGATTAGTAAGAAAAGAAAATAATATCTTTATTGTGGATTTTCCTGATATATCTGTTAATGCGTTCAAAATTCTAATTAGGTAATAAATTATTTAAAATTTAACACGGAGAAATTTATTCTATAATCATATTAATGCAAATTTTATTTATTTAGATATATTTATGGTGGTACCATCTATCTTGATCATGTAGAAGCTGCAGATGTTTTGAATCTTCTATTTGCTTGTGAAAAACTCAAGCTTTATGAATTATATGATTATGTTCAAGATTCTTTTATTAAACATCATGAATCTTGGATCTTCCAAAATTTTGTTTTAATTCAACAACTCAGTTCCAAATATTCTGATTTCACCAAATTACAAAATTATTTGACAACGACTGTTTGTGAGCAGCCTGAAATTTTATTTGGTGCTAATAATTTTACATCTATAGGTAAAGAAGCATTATTATCCATTTGTAAAGATGAAAATTTGTGCATAGAAGAAAATGAATTATGGGATCATCTCATTCGTTGGGGTAAAGCTCAAAACGCTGAATTAGATGAAGAAATTAATAACTGGACAAATAATGATTTTGATATCTTAAAAAAATCTTTAGAAGATTTTCTACCTCTTATAAGATTTTATGAAATCTCATCTGAAGATTTTTGTTTTAAAATTATGCCTTATAGTTTAATTCTCTCTAATGAATTATTTCAAGATCTTTCAAAATTTCATTTAGTTTCAAATTGGAAACCAAAATTTAATAATCTTGTACCAAGAAAAGTAAATTAAAATCTTTCTAATGTTACTATTGATTACGTTTATTTCTTGAATTTTAAAAAAACAAAGAAAACAAAGAATAGATTTAAAAAATGTATCATTGATTTCAAAGCCGTGATTAGGGGATTTGCTGCTGTGGCGTCCATAAAATAATCATAGAATTTATTATGAGATGAAGTGATTAACATAACAATTAATAAAATAATTTTTTTTTGTACTAAGATTATGGTAAAAATTTTCAGCAAATGTAACACATCATGCAAAAACCACTGATCTAAAAAGAATTTGGCTAAGTTTTATCTAAATAAATACAATCCGATATGGGGCGATACTCGGATAAGCTGGTCATCACTTCTAAATTGAGAATCTAAACTTGAATAAAACAAGGCAAAAATTCCAGTTCTAACGCTTAAATTTTTTTTTCCCGATTTTTTTTTTTTTTCCCTCCTCAAAACCAAAAATAATTAAAAAAAATGTCCACCCAATTTTTACCTTACTTATCGCGAGACCTAACAAAACTTTTAGAGAATAAAAAAAATTATGATTTTATTATTAATGTTGATGATGAAAATAATAAGAAAGAATTTTGTGTGCACTCAATTATTCTTGAAGCGAGGTCGTCATATTTTAGGAATTCTCTTCTAAACGGATTTACAAAGAAAGAAAATAATATATATATTTTGGATTTACCTGATATCTCTGTTAATGTTTTCAATATTGTAATTAGGTAATGCAAAAAAAAATAAAATAAAAAAAATCTTGAAATAAATTAAATGTTTTGCTCTTATATGCAATGACGCAATGATTGTTTGATTTTTTTTTTTCTTTTTTTTTTTTTTTAACTTGCAGATATATTTATGGTGGCACCATCGATCTTGATCGTAAAGAGGCTTTAGATATTTTGAACCTTTTAGTTGTTTGCGAAAATTTTAAACTCAAAGAATTATATGATTATATTCAAGATTATCTTATAAAGCATCATCGAGATTGGATCTTTCAGAATTTTGTGTTAACTCAACAAGTCAGTTTTACATACTCTGAATTTACCAAATTACAAGATTATTGGACAGAAATCGTTGTTGAACAACCCGAAATTTTATTTAATGCTGCTGACTTTACATCCGTAGATAAAGATGCATTATTGTCCCTTTATAAAAATGGAGATATATGTGTGAAAGAAAGTGAATTATGGGATCATATTATTTGTTGGGGTAAGGCCCAAAATACCAAGTTGTTAGGAGAGATTTCTGATTGGACAACGGATGAATTCAATATTTTAAAGGGAATTATCGAAGATTTTGTACCTCATATTAGGTTTTATGAAATTTCATCCGAAGATTTTTGTTATAAAATTATGCCTTACTGTGGCGTACTTTCGAATGAATTATATCAAGATCTTTCAAAATATCATTTAGTACCAAATTGGCAACCAATATTTAATAATCTTACACCGAGGAAAAAAGATTTAAGTGCCTCGAATTCTCCGATTATTACAAATGTTGTAAAGAAACCTAATATTATCAATCTTCCAAATCCTCCCCCTCCCAATTCTCCTAAGTCACCTAATACTTTTAATTCCTCTATTACATCTAATACCCTCAATTCACCCAATTCACCCAATACTCTTAATTCTCCTAGTTCTCCTAATTCATACAGTTCTCCTAATTCGTATAGTTCGCAGAGTTCTAACAAATTTTCTAATTCATTCAATGTTTATAGTGTTAATCATCTTTCTAATTCTCCAATTGAATCTAAACTGATCAATAGTGAACAAGCAGCATTGATTTCTTCTTGGATTCAAGGAAATAATGATACCGAGATATCAAATAAATGGAAGGTTTATGGATTTAAATTACTCATTCGTGGAAGTCGAGATGGATTTACAAGTGCGTCATTTCACAAAATGTGCGATAACAAAGGTCCCACAATTACAATTATAAAATTGAAAGGTGAAAGTACCATTATTGGAGGATATAATCCTACTGACTGGGACATTAATAAACATGGAAATTATGTAAAAACCTCAGATAGTTTTATTTTTAGTTTAGATAAAGAAATAATTTTATCCAGAGTTTCAAAATATGATACTGCTATATTTCAATCTAGTCGTGGGATAAGTTTTAGAGACCTACAACTTATCGATTATTTTAGTGCTGAAAAAGGAATATATTTTACCCATAATTCATATAGTAAAAAAATACATGATATTGGATACTCTAGTGCCGAAGAATATGAAATTTTTAGTATAATTTTAAATTCTCCATAGATGAGTAATTAAGATTAACAACATATAAATACAAATTTAATGTAAACGCCAAATGTTTTTTTTTCAGACTTAAATAAAAATATTTCGACTTTAATCATCATCAAATAATTTTTTTTTCGGTTTTTTTTTTAGTCATTAAAAAAAAATACGTATGAGATTGGCAAGTGATAAATAGTGCTACGACTGTTACGTGCTAAAAAGGGTTTTTCATTGTGTATAATGTCGGGTAAAAGTGAAAGTGACTAGGTTGTAAAAATTTAATTCTTTCGTTAATCTGATCTCGTATCGGATTAACGGCAAAATTTATGATTTTTATAATCTAATATGAAAAAGAATTTTAAATTATTTAAATAGTGTATCGATATTAAATAATGATTGCGAAGACGATTTCGGGATCAAAGAATCTAACTTGAAAAAAAATGTATTTATTTACAGTAGTTATATACGTCGGATCTGAACCATATTTTTTTAAAAAATTTTCATGTACATATATATTGTTCCTAATTCATGATTTAAAAAAGTTAATTCGTCGTATTTCTTTAAAGGTTAAACTAATTATTTTCTTGTAATTACGCTAGCTTATATCATTAAATTTATTATTAGTGATATAAGAATTATAAGAATACAATCATTTTTTAAATGGATAATAAAAAAAAAAAAAAATACCATATAATAATAATAATAAATAATCTATAACTTTCTAACTACAGTATAAACCAGACTCGCTAGGTTATGATTGATTTTTCAAAGATTTCTTAATCTCTTTCATGTAAGAAGTGTATCGATGATGTTTAACCGCATCAACTTTTAATCCTATGCATTCAAAAAAAAAAAAAAAAAAAAAAATCTTTTCGTTAATAAAAACATTCATTCGCATTTAATCTCATCCATAACAATGTTCCGCCCTCCGCCCCTTCTCCCGCCTCTCATTTTGTAAAAATACTTACCACTTATCATAGACTCATGATAAATCCTAACATTTTCCAACCCGGGATTTTCTAAAGCGACGATAGCATGTTGTTGTACACCCCAAAGTACAAGTTCACTTTTAGCTTCATCTTCAATATTAACTTCATTTGTAACACAAACAAATAATTTTAAATGATTAAATTGCATTTGAGTTATGATAGAAAACATTTTTTGTTTACTATCGTCATCAACAATTGGATTAAACCAACATTGAATTAATTTCATTTTTCTTAATTGAGTGAAATTGGATAAAAGATGCCAAGCATCAGAAGTATCAAATGCAATACTATCAAAAATTAAATGTTGAATTGACGATGAATATTTTGGTGATAAAAGCGGTAATATGTACTTCGTTTCACCAGAAACGAGTTTCAATTTACGTAAATGGGATGTGGATTGTAAAATTCGTGATAGATTTGAATAATGATTATCTAATGGATATTCCACCTTTATCGAAAGAGAGGTTAAGTTGGACTATTAAGAAGGAGATGGAATGGAAAAGAAAAGAAAAGGATTAATAAAATACGTTAATAACCTCAAATTTTGTTATCAACTCATCATCACTAAGAAAAGAGAGAGAGAAAATCCTTTCTTTTGATTACTTACAAAATCTTTCCAAATGTTTAACATATCTGGATACTCCGGAATTCTCATTTCAAGTATATCCAATTTTTGAATTTGTTTAAAACAATTAATGAATTGACCTTTGAAAAAACATTTATTAAAATCATTCTCAACGTAAACATTTTTGAAACCAACGTTTCTGGCGACAAACATTTGTAATAAACATTCAATAATTTGCTCCACGAATGTTCTTCTTTCAGATTTACTCCATGCATCAGAATTGGAAGTATCATTATTAATACTTAATGAACTGCTTGATCTATCCTTCAACGATATACTATTAAGCGTTCCGGACGAGCTAGAAGTTGTGATGCTCGAAGAATTAAGTTCACTAGTATTTGAACTACTGATTTCTTCACCGTTTTGATAAGTAATTTTGAACCAATTCCATGCAGAATTAATCAACCCCTTTGTATGTAAATGTTTAATATAATTAGGATAATTAAAAAAAGGACGTCTTCTAAATAACGGAGGAAGGCTTATAAATTTAGGTCCAATATATCCCTTCATTGTTAAATAAAATTGTTGACATTCTTCTTTTGTTAAACAACATAATAATGTAGTAACCAATTCTCCCGCTTTATCATTTGAAGGAGAGTCATCACTAATAAATTGAAAAGGATCCCTCCAAAGAAGTGGTAAAGCTGATTCACACCATTGTTTATTTACCAACGTACAAGCAAATAATGTGTCGGCTATCTTAATATCTTCTGTTCGTGAATAAATAAAAAATTGCTCGAATATCTTCGTTAAAATATCAAAGTTCAATGATGCATTATTCATTGAAAGAAAATTTTCTTTTTTTAATGATGGTGAAGACATGGTTACGAAGAGAGAAATTATTTTTTATTATTATTTTTTTTTTTTTTTTTCGAGAGAAGAAAAAAAAACCGAAAATAGAAATGAAAAATTTGGCGTTTATTTAAATAAAAAAAAAAAAGATCCCGAGTACAAATTTTATTGATTTACACTAAACAGTAAAATATGAACTATGACAATCAATTCTTTTTCGATTTGTTTGTTGTACGGTTTTAAAATAAACAATTTCGACTTTTTACAAAGAAATTGACTTTAAAGAGAATTAAAGTTTATTATTAATGACGTAAATAATATAACTATTAAGCTCTTAGAAAGTGCGTGGTTGAAGCTGATGTTTATTTTTTCTCAGCCTAATTACTTAAATCAATGGAACAAAATTTTGGGGAAAAAGAAATTTCCATTTGCCGTTAAACTAAGGCAAAAAAGTATTAGAAAAATGTAGTATTGTAGATTCGTAGCGCAAGTACATCAAAATTAATAATTCTAAAGGAGGAAATTTTTTAAATTAATACTAATTTTTAAAAAAGGCTTTTTGATAGTTGTCATGTGTTTATTGATCGCATGTTAAAATCTTGATTTTTTTTTTAATAAAATGTCAAAATCATTTAAAATCATTTAATATTACGCATATTAAATGCTTTTGGGCGTCATAGCCATTATTTACGCATGAAACACATGATTATAAAACCTATATGCATAAACCTGAGTTGAGTTATTTAAATATGCATAAAATATTCTTGATTTGAATACAATTTACAACTAAAAAAGAAACTTGTTAGTAAACCAGTTAATCAAATCATATGATATATGATATATAAATTTGGTTTTTCATTTGAATATTTCTCACATTTCATTTCTTTCTTTCTTTCTTAATTATATTTAATCAATTTTCTTCTCAAATTATAATGGATTTAACGAAAGGATTGTTAAGAGATATTTGTAAATTATATTATGAATCTGATGATTATAATGTTTGTATTACGGTCGGTGGAGAAGATGAAGGTATCGAAACAGAAACTTTCAAGGCACATTCAGTAATACTTCGTTCAAGATCCAAATATTTTCAAAACGTACTTTCTAATAAGAATGATGAAGTAAAAAAAGATGGTGAATTCTTTTTATTAAAAAAACCAAACATTTATCCAGATGTATTTCGATTAATACTCAAGTAAGTATCGAATGCATAGTAGTACAATATACGCCTCATCTAAAGATTTGTATTAAATCATCTCTATCCAAAAAAAAGATATATTTATACCGGGACTTGTAATTTAAAGGAATCAGATATGCAAGATATGTATGTACCATTGTTATTAGCGGCCGGCGAATTGTCTCTCTTAGATTTAGTGAAATATATTCAACTACACATTATCGCCAACGAACAATCATGGTTACACGAGAATATTATTCACGTATTTCACATTGTCACTCACTCCACAACATTTTCATTACTAGCCAATCATTGCAGTGAATTAATTTGTGAGATTCCTTCATTATTATTTAATACTCCATCTTTTACAAGATTGGAAAAACTTTCACTGTTAACGATAATTAAACGAGATAATTTATGTTTAGATGAAATTGATATATGGAATTATTTATTACAATGGGCGATTAATCAATACCCTTTCCTTAATTCCTGTACTGATATTTCTGATTATTCTTCATGGACAAAAAAAGATTTTATTGAACTAGAAAATATATTAAAAGATTTTCTTCCTTTTATCAGATTTTTTCAAATACCTGGCGATCAATTATATGAATTTGTATGGCCATTCAAGAAGATTTTACCCAAACAACTTAAATCTCAATTAATTAAATTTCACATGATACCAAATTCAGAATTACCATCATGTGATAATAATTTTAATTTATCATTACGTGTTCCAAAATATAAGATTGATTCTTTATACATTTCAGCTAGGCATGCTGGTATATTGAGATCGTGGATGAATAAAGGTTCTAAGAGCGAGATAAAGAAAAAGGATGCAGTTGAGTTTAAATTGTTATTGAGAGGGAGCAAAGATGGTATGGACGTAAAAACATTTCATAAGTTATGTGATAACAAGGGTCCTACTCTAGTATTGATTAAAATACTTGAAAATAATCATGATGATAGAGATGAATCAAATGATAATAGTAATCATATTATTAATAAAAGACATACTATTGGAGATGTTTCTGAAAATTTGAAAAATAATAAAAGTGATAACTTTAAGGTTAGGAGATTTAGTACTAGTAATATCATTAATAATACTACTATTCCAAGTGGTGATACTTCTATTGTGATTGGAGGATACAATCCTTTAGATTGGAGTTCATCGGATTCATATAAACAAACGAATGATTCATTTATATTCTCATTCACAAATCCACTTATATGTGACTCTAACGAATACATTCTAAGTAGAATACAAAATTCTCAATACGCTATTCGTGATATGTCTTGCAAATATAATAATCTTGGTTTTGGTCATGATCTTTGGTGGTTTAGTGGTAGTTGTACTCAACAATATTACGGAAAACGAATCTTGCCTATTACCTATGCTGGTACTTTTGTTATGGAAGACTATGAAGTATTTCAAGTAATTTATTCCAATGGGAAAAGTAAAGAAAATTTTGAAGAAGAAATTTTAGAAGAAAGTGAAAGTGTTAGTGGAGGTGAAGTGAAGGGTGAAATGAAAAGTGCTGCCAATGAATCGGATGATTCCTGATGACGATCAGAGTCACGTGATTTTAACAATCATATTCGGATGTTCTTTCATAAAATAAATGCCCAACAGGGAGACCGTGGCCCATTATGAGCGTATCTCCTAAAACCTCTAGTTGAATAAGATCTTCGGATGATAACGGTTCCATATTACTTGGCGGCTACAAAGTAGAATTGCTATATGTATATATATACTTCTTCTGCGCAATATGTATATTATAGATAAATGTTATCGATAACTATTATTTTTTTTGGTTTTGCTCTTTATTTGGCCGTCTTTCACGCTCATTCCATTAACCGACTCGTACATGATTATATCCACTGTATTCGAATAACATACAAAACGCATACGGAAAAATTATGATGGTCACAGTTGTACTTTGGAACTGCGCACATGTTGTACAAATTTTGTTCCCGGAATAAATGTAATAAATGTAATGGAAAAATATGTAATACAAACGATAGACTACCTAATAAAGTTCATTAGCAATTATTCTATAATCCCTTTATGGAAATATCTTATTTTCAACACGACATCTAATTTATCACTTATGGTTATTTGATTCACAAAGAAGTTGTACGAGATTCCAATAAAGTAAAATCATGCTACAACGACTGCGGTAAAAATTTCTATATCCGGATAGTTTTATTCCAATACACTAACTACGATAAGAATGTGATGTGCTATAGAAATAAATCTAACTGCATTTAGTCTCGATTGCTTAGAACAGACTCTGATAAGTACAATATGCTATAGAGAGAGGCATTGCAATTTCTGACAATAACACGAGGTGGTCAACTTTAGAGAAGCAATGCAAAAAGATTTTCCCATAATTTATACCTGAAGGTACCGAACTACTAACAGATAACAGGTAACGTTAATACCAAACAAAAACCATTATCATATTTAGTAGTCAACTGTCAAGTATTATTTTTTTCTTATCTGTGTTAATTCGTACACTAACATATAGTGCATCATTTAGTAGATATGACATTTACACTGTAAAGTGTTGAGCGATTTATTAATTACTCGTACTAATACCCTCCAAGTATGCGACTCTTCTGTTTGTTATAGTGGATTAAGTTACTTATTTTTTTTGTTAATAATCGCTAAAGTAAAACAATGATATATACTTCAATTATGTAAATATCCTGCTTACTATTTAACTACATTAGTGATCTATATGAACGAAAAAAGATTCTAACGAGTGACATAGTTATACGATAATATTTTTGTAACCGATGGGACTAATACTGTATATGTCTCGAGTGCAATGATGGGATTTTTAAATTGGCAACAAGGTATTTATATTTTATGCATCTGCACTATATTTTTTCACGTAAAATACTTGTCGAATTAATGAATCATATAATTTACTATTATTCTGGATTACCGTAATATCCGTAAATTTCAGAATATATAATCAATTTTTTCCGCCCGTTTTTATTTCGTAATTTTGTGTGAATAAACCCAAAAGTAGAACAATTTCTTTCGCTAATTCTAGATGTTGGTAGTATTGAAAGTATTCGAATAGTTACAACACTAAGAATAGGATATCTTCCTTTCATCAAATTCCACCAATTAATAGGTTTTTTAAATTACATCTCCCCACAAGTGGTTATGCGCAAAATCTCCTTTTTTCCAACATATTTAATTATCTTATTGGTCGTCCTCTGGAAACGTAATTAACAAAAATAGGATTTTATTCATAATTAGATGACATCATTCAAAAAATAGCACTCCATTCTCATAGTTCAAAACATAATGTATTATATTATAAGTTGTATATATATCTTTTCTCACAATAAATCTAATATATTTATGTTTGAATATATAATATCAAGGATCTTGATGCAAAGTTCTTGATGCGCAAAATATTAACTTTATTATAAGAATTACTGTTTTACATTATTTATAATTTTAATCATTTCTATTATTAATTATATATATATATATATATACAAAGTCTTACTTTATACAAATAAGCAAGAATGCTAAAGTATTATATTTAAACCGTATATTTTTATATAATTACTTATTTAAAAAATATTGTTGCTGATAGCATTAGAAGCAAAGAATATGAGATTTTGGTTCACATTGCAAGAAAAATTGCTTGCTGGACGTCATAAAGATCGATCGCGACTCCCGGCCTCTGGAGAGGAGATGGGGATTGACGAGGTAAAGGTGCTGATGACATGACAAAATTAAATGAGGGAATTGGTGGTTGGCAACCGGAAAAGATACAGCTGCAGTCAACGGTAACCCATCTCATATGTGGGCCTGAACAAAAATAATCTTCTCGTCCATTTTCATGGACAGATCCAAATTCGATCTGAAACAAGTAAAAAATAACAATTGTAAAAATACACAAATCCTACTTCTTCGATTGGATCGAATCTTGTTGTATTCGGGTTTTGTTGAAGCGAAGCAGTTCGGCAGAACTTCAAGCACTGCCAAGAATATAAAAAGAACAGATTAAGTAGATGAAGAATGAAGGAAAAAAAAAAATCTCAAAATTATACTTACTCGTAAACGACGCAACGGACGTTGAGTTTGATTATTGCAACGTCTATTTCTCCAATCACCTATTTTTATAATAATGACGTCCTCAGCACAATTCGGCAAAAACCAATGATTATTTACTTTATCAATCGCGTGAATAAGAGACTCTGATGAAGCAACTTCGACAATAATAGTTGGCCACGGTTTTCCCTAAAAAATTTATAAATTCAAATGAATTCATATTTTTCATACATAACAAATTAGTAATAATATTGCCAAATCATTCATACTTCTCGATCACAGGGATTTGCTACCACAATCCCATTATTAGGAGTTGGTACTAGACTTTTGGGCACATAACACGAATCGGGCTCTTCATAAGGGCCTTGGCCTCCTTGAGAGTGTAAACCTGAATGCAATAAAGTTAGCTTCAGAACAGCAAAATATGTGCACAAACTAAATGCTTAAAAGAACATACTTTTCGCCCCCCAGTTGTAGATATATTGTTGTGTCGAATTGACAGCTGTCATAAACTTTTCAGCAAAAAAATTATTTGCCGCTTCGTGTCTGCCACTAGGTAACTTAATAAGAACTACAGTACCGTTTCGAAAGGAAAAAAACCTTCTCACCTTGATTTTACCAACACGTTTTTCGAACTGCTTCAATGTTACATGTCTTGCTAAGATTAAGGGTAACCTAACAAGATAAATCAAACTTTAGCAATGAGAAAATGCAATTAGTGAATGTTAATCTTTACCTTTCTTCTTCAACATCTAGAGAACCTAAAGAATCCTTACTTCACCACCACTCTTTTTCCTTTTCAGTAGCTTCGTTCTCAGTACTGTTTTCAGTATCGTCCATACTGGTGTCCATACTTTCAATACTTTCAATACTTGTAGCCGTGTCCATACTTTCAATACTTTCATTACCCTTTCAAACTTGTGGCCGTGTCCATACTAGCACCAGCACCGGAAATTTGAATTCCTTTGCTTTTTTCGAATCATGTATGGACATGTATTGTGTATTCATACGTTCATCCCTAATATATATATATA
Organism: Oehlia diaphana; assembly: GCA_003833135.1. Classification (NCBI taxonomy): domain Eukaryota; kingdom Fungi; phylum Glomeromycota; class Glomeromycetes; order Glomerales; family Glomeraceae; genus Oehlia; species Oehlia diaphana. Next base: position 80,441 of record QZLH01000015.1, read on the forward strand.
ATGTATGGATAGCGGATTTCACATGACCATACACTTGAAATGAGCCAATAGGAAATTTTAAATTTGATAAACTTATTGATTGTTCCACTACGTCTGGTCATCAATGTTAAAAAATGGCGTATTTTAATGTAAAGTAAACTTTATTTATCTAATTTTTCGCAATTTACAAAAGAGAAAATCTTATTTATCTTTAGCATTATCATATTTCTCTTTCTGATTTTCTAATTCTAACGCTCAGCTTTAGCTTCTATAAGTCGTGCTTCTGCTTCAGCTGCCCGTACTTTAATTTCACGCTCTCTTAATGTCATCTTTCTCTCTTCAATATCTAATTTGAGCAATTCATTATTATTAGTCTTGGGTAATGCTGTCTCCTCATTTTCTGATGCTGAATCTTGTCTTTTTTTTGATTGGTTTTGCTAGTAGAGGAAGAAAGCTTTCTTTTTTTTGATGGCAATTTATCATTTGTATCAAGATTATTATTACGAGTATAAGATTCTATATTAAACATAAAATTAAATAGTAAACAATATATATTCTTATTTACCTTTACGTTTTATTGATCTTTGAATTCTCTTGACTTCACTTTTATCCTGATGAGTATAAGGGACTCCCGTTTTATCATGAATCTCAATTGTCTTATAACATCGTTCATCATATCTTTTTTCCTCTTTTAAAGATTGATTTGAATTATTTGATTACAAAAATTATTTATGATTACACACTAAATTTAAATTAGAAAATTATAACCAACTAACCTTGAAATAGCCGATAATAAACTCCCTTCTTTATTAACCATAGCATGTGCTGCTTCAGCATTATTTGTATTTGTACCACTCTTGCGCCAAATTTCAGGATTAATTTTTGAAATATATTGATTTAAAGAAGCTATGACATACAGCTGCTGACAATAGCTCAACCAGTCTACAAAAAAAAAAATTAAATAAATTTTTTTTATTTTAATTAAATACTACTAATTCCTTCATCATTTGTATCTCTGATTTGCTGTAAAAGATCATGGACTTGTTCTTTGCTAGACATATTAGGAATTTGTCTTATTAGATTTTTTGTAGTTTTATCAAATGGTTTATTGCGCAAATTTCTAAAAAACATTTAATTAGAATTAAAAATAAAATATAATATGTGAAATTGTAAATAATTAACAAAATCAATAAACATCTTTCAAAGTGTATGAGACATGATTTGAAAACAAATGTCAAATGAGTTTGCCAGTCTTTTTCATGATCCAGATCATGCAGAGTTAATCCCAAACCCTCGGCCTGTGCTGCATCTAAGTTGGCCAAGATACAACCAATACCTTGTTGGTGAATGTGCTGAAATTTAATAGGCTAACCACTTACTTTATGAATTATTTTAAATAATGATGAGAATAACCTATGGTAACCTTCAGCAGTAAAGATATTTGTAAAAACTCTACACAGTGATAATACTACAAGAAAATAATAAAGATAATTTAAATTTACATTTTAAACATTCAATTAATCAAAAAGAAATCTTTACTTACTTAAATGATGATCAGAATCATATGTATTGATTTCAAATTCATTAATCTCTCCTTTTACACGTTTAAAACTAACATCAATTTGAAATCATTCAAGTGTAATTAATTTTATGGCTTGTTCAGTAAGCATACATGTAATAATTACTTGATTGTTATTTGTAAAAAGATCTAAATAAATAAATAATTATTAATATAACTCACTTATTGTAAATTAAGACAGAAATTAAATAAATTTACCAATTTTGCGAACATAATAATAAACTAAATCAGAACTTGTATTTGATACATTATGATAAACACCCATAATTCCCTGTCTGAATGGATGTAAAGTTTTATATGCCTTTCCCATTAAGTAATGCAATTTGTCAATATTATTAAATGATATATGCACTTCAGCCAAAGTTTCTTTATTGAAATAAGCTTTAATTAGATTTCCTATTAATAAATATATAGATAAAAAATTGAATCAATAACATTAATAAATAATAAAATAATTACTATTATTTTTATTTTATACTTAATTACCTGATAGTAATGATCTTAGAGTAATAGTATTATTTTCATGAATTGCTTGTTTAATTAAGGATTGTAAATTATTTTTAACTTTAGATGAAGTTCTTTTTGGCAAAGAAGAAGCATGACAGAAGTATGATTTCATTAGTTTATCAACAAGAATTCTGATTGGTTGAATCAAATTCTAAAAGAATATCTTTGTAACATTAAATTTTAAAAGTTTTACAAAAAATTTTAAAGAAATGATCATTTATTCAAATCACATCTTGCTCATATGAATCTCAAAGGTTTTTAGCAAGATAAAGATCAAAGTTTTATTAGTATTTTGATCTTTAAAGGTTATAAAACCGATATATTGACTTAGTGTAATGTATATGTAATTCTAAAAGTCTTCCTAATAAAACTTGATAGAACTTAGAGAACTTAGAGATCTTATTAGATATTATGTTAGAGAAGTATTTAAAAAATATATTGATAAAATTTCAGAGTAAACAGTCATATCTGTCATATGTTGCAATATGACCATTATAAATCTTATATATGGGCAGACCTATAGCAAAAGGTGAGGTTCAAACAATCACGTAATTTTGAAAAAAATCGCACTTAAATTTTATTAGTTATTTTAATAAATTATAATTTATTCCATCATTTTTAAAGATTTTTAAAATCAATTTTTTGCAAACTAGGGTAAAATTTTGTAAGAAATTCATTAAAAGCATTAGTTTTTTTCTAAAGTATTTATACTATCTGTTGAATGCAATAATAGAAAAATACAAAATTTGCAAATTCTTTAATAAAAAATTTTTTTATTAATATATTATAAACAAAAATTTTTTTTTTCTGAAAGGTTAAATAAAGTAATATATAATTAAAATAAAATCTCAAAAAAAAATTTTTGGCTGAGCCCTCCCTTTTGCTATAAGTCCACCCATATGTACTATTGTATACATTATATAAATAATTTGTATAAAATAATTTAAAATAGAACTTCTGTTATGCTTGAAAGAAAGGATAGTTATGAATTCCAATATAAACAAGAGTAATAAAAGAACATTTAGTAATATTATTTGAAATAAATTTAATAAACTTTACTGGACAAGATTTATTAATAATTCTATCACAATCAATATTTCATTATTTATGTAAACTACATCTTAATTAAAAAAGCTAGTAATAATTAGTTGAAATAATAAAATAAAGTTTAATACATATTATAAATAAACTTAATATATTAATATATTACCACATTTTTTATATTTGTAAGATTTAAGAACTATTATACTGCATTGTAATATCTTAGTTTGTTCCTAAAATAATAAATTAGTATTTATTATTATACTAAATTCAAAAAAATACAATAAAAAAAGAAATTATAAATACTTACAGATATAAAACCTGCAAATAAATTTTAAAGTAATGAAATATTAATTTCATCTAACTTTACCCTTATAAATCAATGTTATCTCTTATTTTACTGATATTTATTATAATCAAACCTTAATATAGTGAACCCTTGATATAGTGAATTTTTTAAACAACTATAATAAATTTCCCCTTACTATAACAAATTAACCAATCAAATCTTTTAAAATCTTCACTATAGCTCTTATAGTGAAGTTGAGGTCTGGACCTAGGGTTCATTATAACAAGGATTGACTGTGCATCCAATAAAGTATGATATTACATTAGTTTGATAGTTAGTAATCCTTTTAATCCAAGATCCTCTATTACAAGGTATATTATTTCTTTTAAAAAAACAAGAAATTTCTTTTATAGCTAAAAAAAACTAATAAAATCATAAATATTTAGAAGATAATACTTATATATTGAAATAAAATAATAAGTAAAAATTTTACATGAATGTTTTAGCTTCTTTGGTATTTTCATCAGTTTTATCTCAGAATCAAAATCAACATTACAATGCTCTTGATTAATAAGTTCTTAATTTATAAATTCACAAAATTTGATACCTTGACATGTTCTTTGGGTTATACTCTGATTTCCTAACATCTATTTTCCAGATATACATACACTTTGCCTAATTCTGATTTTCTGATATGTCATATTACCGAATAGACTTTTTGCCAATATATCATTTTTCTGATATAATATTATACTGACAGGAAATTTACCTGAAAATGATTTACAAAGAAAATATCTAAATAACTAAATATAAATGATGTAATTTTTAACTTTCATTTTATGCTAGTAATAAAATATTATTCTACATAAATTAATATTTTGTAATCAAATATGAATTGAATAATAAAATTTTTTTTGATAATAATTTATTTTTTTTAATAATAAATTTGTGTAAAATAATATTTTCTATAGTTTATTATTATTTCTGCTTTATTTTAGTATTAGCTATATAATTTATGTGTAAAAAGAAACTAATAAAAATAAAGAAATAAAAATAAATAAAATTTATGCTTAGTTATTTATAAATTTAAAAATTTTTATAAGTATTTCTATTTTTACATATTATTTAATAAATTAAAATAATATATTTCTAAATTAAATTATATTTGGTAAATGATTTTTGGTAAAATCACTCATTTTGTAAAAATATCTGTTGGGAAAATGTCTGTCAGGATATACAGTATATTGTTAGTATATATCATGTCAAGAAAATGGTATATCAGTAAAAAGGTTATTTGGTAATATGACATGTCAAACAATCAGGATCAGGTAAAATGTATATCTGAAAAATGGATATCAGAAATTGTCTGTCATCAGTTTTTTAATCCTTTTTAACAGATATACCATCAAAGAAGAAACAATCTTTATTCTACCTAATCTATTAATCGAATATTGAATCTTCATTGTAATAAAAAATGTATTTTAATTAAAAATTATGTTAATTTTTTTTATTTTATAATGTTTAAAGCAAATATATAGTACTTACATCTAAAAAAATATCACTGGGATTTTTTTAGCCAGTTATATTATATATATAGTAACAACACCTTTTGGAAAGATATCTGGATATCCTATAGGGATGGTTATATATATTACTTGTGAGACTTATACAGGTCAAAAAGTGAAAATCAGGAGTCAATCAGTGTATCAATTAGTCACCAATCAGCTAGCTGATTGGTGATTAATTGGTAACTGATTGATGCCTAATTTTTCACTTTTTGATGTCACAACTTAGAAATGAAGGCAAATACTTCTTCAACTTCTAATTCATTATTATCTTCATCCTATTGATTTTTATTTGTTAGACTTTAAAGAAAATAAATGATATTAAAATAGTCAAAATATTTACTTACTATTTTGCAAAATCTTCAGAAGTATAATCATCAATATCTGAAAAGTTAATAGTAAATGACATTATTAAGCTTGTAATTAAAGAACAGTTTTTAGAGTAAAGGGAAGGAAAAGTCTTTAAAATAAAATATAGTCATGTTACTCACATATATTATTATATATTTTAGAAATATAGTTGTACATGAATTAATAAAATTAATCAAATAATATTGCTGAACAATTTTCATTTTTACTACTGTTCAATGATTTATATAGATAAAAAATAAATCAAATAATTCAGGATTAATAATTTTTCAGAAATATAATTGCAAGAAAAAAAGTTGATTATGGTTAAATAAAAAAATCCTTTGATTAATATATTATTCTAAATCTATCTATATTAATCTTAGTTATTTTAATTATTATTAAAAATGGTGTTATTAACAGTCCAGTTTAGTTTAACTTTAAGCTGAACTGATTAGAAATCAAACCGATTCAGACTGAACCATATCAACTTGAAGGTTCAAGTCAGACCGAACTGGACTGAGTTACTGAAGCTGATAGAACTGATAAGACTAAAAGAAATCAATGGTACTGATAATTATAATTTTGGCCAAATTAATAAAATTTTGGCCAGCATTATACCATAATGCCAACCAAATAAAAATAATTGGCCAGCACTATACTGTAATACTGGTCAAACAAGTATAATTTTGGCCAACACTATACTGTAATGCCAGTTAAACAAGTATAATTTCAGTCAGCACTATACTATAATGCCAGTCAAATAAGTATAATTTTAGCCAGTACTATACTAAAATATAACTATTATTATAATCAGATGAGATGATCTGATCATTCACTTAGCCATCAGTCCCATTGGTCTTATCAGCCTACTACCATCAGCCTTATCAATTCTATCAATCCTATCGGTCTTATTGACCTGCCACTATTAACCCTATTAGTCCTATCAGCAGTCCTATTGGTGCTATCAGCCCACTTTAACTAAGTTAAACTGAACTGAATCAACTTCAAGTTGAAGTCAAACTGAACTAAATTAGCTTCAAGTTGAAGTTAGATCGAATCGACCCTATCAGTATGGTTTGACATGCTTTAGCGTAACTTAGATTTAATAATACTAATTAAAAATCTACCCATCCAAATCTATTGTTAAAAATCTACCCATTTGAATCTATTGTTATGAGAAATTTTTAATTAAAAATTATTGATTAGGTAATTATATACTTGTGTCCGAAATTATTTTAGTATTACGGAAATACGTAATTACGTAATTCTGTAATTATTAAGTAATTTGCTAGAAAAATTCCGTATTCCGTAATTAATTTCGGACTCCGT
>QZLH01000015.1:91259-116943 GCA_003833135.1 Oehlia diaphana
ACATGAAAAATTCAGGACAAATTTCGGATAGAAAAAACTGGACAAATTCTGGACACAAAAAATCCTGGACACATTTTGGACAATCTCTGGACAAAAAAAACCAGACAAATTCTGGTAGTTACGAGAAAAAATTCCAGGTAAATTCTGGACAATAAAAAATCAAAAAATGTAAAAAGCAAAAAAACTGGTATTTAAAACCTCTGCGTATATACTAAGTAAACTTAAAGAGCAAGCAAAAATACTATCTATGATGTTAATTTAAACTGTTATAAATAGTTATCAGTTAGGTATTATATAAAGGAATATATCATTGATATCATGACTTGCCGATCATTTCAGAGAAAATATTTTTTCTGGACAAATTCCAAATCTGGACAAATTTCGGATAAAAATTAATGTCCGGAAAATGTTCCAAATCTTATGCGTTTTCGTATGTTTTCAGGATACTCATTTTGTCCGGAATTTGTACAATTATATTCTGGACAATTTCAGGATACTTTCTGGACGCATTTTCTTCATAGGGATGATGATTAAAATCATTTCTTGTGTTCACAACTCTTGAAACATAATCTAGCTATGATAAGATAATAAATAAATTAATGATATGTCTTTGCTCAAACTTCACCTTGATTGTTCTTTCTCAATTTGTAATATACTACTAACGACTTTTATTTTTTCGCAAAATAGCTCTATTTGTTTCATTAATATTTGATAAAATATATTTACTGCTTAAAATATTTTCAGAACTAACAGATCACGTTGCAGCCCATAATAACAAAAATAGATTTTTTTTCATTTTATTCAATATCCTTCTTTAACACTCTTAGGAAATATTTATATTCCACTGATCTTTTAATTACAGTGTCTTCAGAATTTCAAAAGTTATTGACGACTTAATGGAATTGCTTAAGCTACTGTTCGGTTAAATCTATGAAGGAGAGATTATAATTCTCAAGCTGTAAATCTGTAATAATGAAAAAAATTAAATAGTTAATAAAACATAATGTAAAGTGAAAGATGGATGAAGATGTAATCGTACTTTAGTAACATATACTATCCGCATTTAACTTAGTACTTTCCAAAAGAAAAGCAAGTATAACAAGAAAGCTATTAATTTTTCAGGAGCAGAGTTCAACGTTCAGTGCCTTTGGCACTGAACTCTCTTCGGTAGTAAAACAGAACATTAATACCTTAGTTTTTAGTTGTTATAGTAACATTCTTTTTTACTACACTAGTAATAATCCAGTATTTAATTATTTTTGAAATAGATAGATTTCGTAGACTAGAGATGTAAACTGCATTATTATAATATCTCCTGGAAGAGATCCAAGGTCACAATTATCTTATTTTTTGTATTTTAATCTTATGTTAAAATTCTTATAAAATTTCTGATATATGAAAAGTTGAGCAAAATATAGTTGATGTATTGATTCTACTCTATGAGATTAAAGAGCCATGAGCATAGCTCAGTTCTACTAGTTTCAGAATGAACAATATATTACTTTTGCAATTTATTAATACTCATTATCATCTTGAATTTGGATTCGTGGAGAATAACTGGAAAGCATATGTACCAATGAGTCAAAGCCGTATCCTACCAAGACTTCTTCAGTGGAAGTAGGGATTGGAATCGATTAATCGAAAATTGACAAAACATAGTAAAATTGATTCTTGAAAATCGATTCTCAGCAATTTTTTACATATAAGTTAACTTGACTCCAAACTCCAAAGTAAGTTTTCATGCCAGTCAAGTGCTGATTATTTTTGCTGAAATTAGAAACTGATTCAAAGTCAGGTTGGTCGTCTATAAGAAAAATCTTAAAAAGATTCGATTTTCGATTTCAATCCCTAAGTGGAACTAATTTATAGTATTAAGAGAACGGATGTTTTTTTACATACTTTAACAGGTAGAAGATTTGTCGCTTGCCCAAACTTAAACCTTCAATTATCTTGAAAATGTACAACTATTGATCTTTTTTTTTCCAGTTATACTTTCATGAGCAAAACATGTGGGCTGTGGCGGACACTGAAAAAGAAATCTAACATCGTACAGATAACCATAATACCAACAGGTTGTTATAACATAATAACATTTTTTCACCCCATTATTTTATGACAACTTTTGTATTACATGTGCGCACAGTCGCGTTATTCAAAATAATTGTGATGTATATTTCACTAATTTTGTACTAATAAGGTTACTATGTAACAGTTTGTTCCCACATTATGATCCTTGGAAGATATCTTATACAAATTCGGATTAGGCTTTTTGTATTACATATAATCCACAAATTAACTGAATACATGTAGTACCATGCTAATTCATAATGTTGGCCAGGTTTCCGTATGTTGCCCAGACACTGCAATTTTCTGTTATTCGAAAAAAGGATACGTATAATAATATTCCAAATTTTCCATCTAACTTATCTCTTAGAAATGAATTATCTTGTATACTAACACCTCGTTTTTCATAACTCTATGCTCTTTGTTATTAATTCCGTGACCAAGAAAAATATTATTAGTCCCTCGCTTTCGATAACTAAAACTTCCTGTTTCTTTCTGCATTCAAATTTTTATTACTAACATTTTAATCAAACTATTACACGCTCCTTGTTTTTATCCATTGCAACTGAAATAACGTTTACAAGAGGGTGTGCAGTATCCAGGAACGAAGTATTACAGTTACACTATCTTAAACCCTATAAAAAATTTTTCAGAAATATGATCACGTGTCAGAGTTTCTTCGGAATAAAAACTAGAAAAATGATCATTTATCGGAGTCTTTTTCAGAATTTTTTTTGTAGGGAAAGAATGAATAACAATAATTTTATTGTTAACTGCGTACAGTACAAGACCTTGATTTTTGATTTACTACACGGTTGCTTATTTTGATAAAAAACGTATATGCATACTAAATATAATATAAAAAAAGATATTTGCCGAAACCATGTCTATCTTTTTGTCCCCAAGGGACAAAGAAATATATTATAACTGTTGGACATCAATATCAACAATTTGGTACAAATTAGGTTAACTCAATTATGTGGTTAGTAGTGGGGAAACAGAAAAAAAGCCAAACTACGAGATCGTGACCCATGGGTCACAGTAGTCGATCGATAACACAAGGGACGCAAAATCCGTTATTATAATAACACCATTAGCTTCTTAACAAGGCGCCTTTGCTAAGAAGCCGACCATAACTTAGCAACACTAAACTGTAATTGACCGGTATAACAGTTATAGGATTGACCAAATTATGGTATTTTCGGACAACGAAATTTACCGACTAAAATGTATAATCAAAATGTATAATACCAAAATGTATTACTAAAAATGTATAACTAAAATGTATAACTAAATTGTATAACTAAATTGTATCACTAACTAAATTGTATCACTAAAAATGTATAACTAAAATGTTCAACTAAAAATGTATAACTAAAATATTCTAGTCCCGTATATTCAATGTCCTTGAAATTGACCGATCCTTACAGTAGTAACTAAGATAACCTCGGCCAGTTACACTGCCTTTGAGTTCCTCAAGTCTGATGTGGCGAACCCCATCTTTGAGTGACCAGTCAAAACCTCTATGACAAGAAACATCACTATACGAGAAGAAATCAGTCCCAAATGGAACACGCTGCGCAGCTTGATTTCATACTAAGGAATTTTGTTTGTTCAATTGTACTATTAAATTTTTTTTTCGAAAAATATCGTTTACATACGGGAGAGAGATGGTAGTATATTAAATATAGGTAGTGATGATAAAAGCGATGATAGTTTTGGCGAGGTCATTTCAGTCAAACCTTTATATAACTATATGTCGGTACATATATGAAATTTTTAGAAAATATCGTTATATCAAAGTTATACCGATATTTATATGTCCTCACATATAGTGGGAAAATAAAATTTTATCGGTATATCGTGTTTTTAATAGTATATCGGTATATCGAAGTTAGACTGTATATAATAGTAATATGCAGAAATATGCATGTATTTAACAATTTAAATGTAATGAACTTTTTTAAATAAAGATTTTAACACCTAATCATGAAATTAAAATATTTCAACATAAGACTGTCGATATTCACGTTCAGTCGTTCAGCACACGTTATAAATATATAATCGTAAGAATCACTTAATTAGTTGCATTTCAATTCTTAAAATCTTTTCCCACGTATTTTAACTGTACAATATAAAAACATTTATCTTTAAATTTATATTTACTAGGATTTTTAGTCAAATACTTTTATAATTTTTATAATTTAGACTATTTAATAATTATTTTAATTATCATTTTGTACAAACTTAACTGGTTATACTCATCAAATTATTTTTATTATATGTTCACTCAGAATTTTGAATGAGCGAACTTCAATTGTGCTTTCATAAATAATTTAGAGAAATTTTTCACAGTAATATCTTCTTATAGCACCAATTCCAATCGGATTAATTTGATTGAATCTGGAGTTTACTGCATATATCGGGAATTCTGACAGTATTTAGCGTCAAAATCTTTAATTTTGATAGCATCACTATTAAAGAATTTGTTCATGAGGTGCGTTTCGGTTAAAATAATTCTTTTTGTGATTTATTCAAGGTTGATCAAGGTGCAAATCATTAATAAAGATTCATTTTTCCTAAATTATTATAGCATTTTTAGAACGAAGGAATTGTCATAATGATTGGTAATTTATTTATCCTTTATTTAATTATTGATTGTATTATTGTAAGGATTCGTTTATATTGGATAATGTGCTTAATGTTTTTATTGTTTAACAGAATTCTGGCACGTACTGGTTCATCAAATTTTGAATTATTGATGGGGACTAGTACATTATAAAAAAAAAAAACGCTCGATAAATAAAAGTTGTAAACACTTAGGTGAAATTCAAGTGAGATGGGAGATATTAAATATATCGATATCATTGAAAATGAAAAATTTTATTTAGATTTCTTAAGAAAGAATAATACAAGAGATATACAATACAAGAGATAGTAACAATATATAATGATTTCTACCCTAAGCCTTTGAGTATTTTTCAAGTGCATATTGCTCAAAGGATCTAATTTTTGGATGTAATTTCTTAGCTATAGAAATATCTTTAAGTTCATCATCTTTTCCTAATAGTCCGTATTCTAAAAACCATTTATACTAATAAAGAAAATGTTCTATTAATAAACGAATGAGAAAGAAATTTTATTATACAATTTATTATTTTATTTACCATTTGTTTTAATTCATCATTGTCAAGGCTTGGAAATTCTTTTACATCATCATCGGTCAAAGTTCTTAATTTATGAGTTTTTCCCGTAACTAGATTAAGAATAAAAATAATAGAGTTTGCCAATTTTCTTTAAATAAATTTACAGTATTATATAATAATTTGTATTTACCTTTGGTTAATACATCAATCACATGTTTTAAAGAATAATTATCGGCGGCAACAGGAACTTTTTTACCGTTCCATTTAGCTGGCCCTTCCTCAATAATTTTTGCAACAATCGGCTAGGAGAAAAAAAAAATTTTTTTTAACCCCGAAGAATCTTTTTTTAAACAACTCGTTCAACTCAATTATAAATATTTTAAAATAAACACGTACACCTGTGTCGTTATCGACATCGATCATAGGAAATACATCATTCTCTGTTAAATAAGGAAAAACAAGTACAGCTTCATTATCCTTCTCGATAACAGGTGAGAAAACTCCGATGTTTTGGTAGTAGTAACTGAGATAGACAAATGTTGTATTTGGAATTCCTAATGATCTGATGTATCGTTCCACCCGATTTTTACCATGAAAGTGAACAATATCGGGATATTTTCCGTCAGATTCAATGATAGTGTCAGGAAGAGAACTATGTATGTAATAATATTTATGTGTAAATTTCGATATTGAAAATAAAAAGTGCATGTAGAATTTATACATTATATTTACCTGTAGATTAACCAGTTAAGTCCTACTTCTTTAGCGGCATCGGCAATCAATTTACCTTGTTTTTCTTCTTCTTCAGGTTTTGCACCAACGATTGTCTAAATTTACGTAAAATTATTAAAATTAATTTTCTTATGATAAAAGAGATGTGAATTGATGATAATAAACAGAATTTTATTTAATGACGAATAACGGATTAAATAACTTACTGGATCCCAGAAATTAGTAACAATCCAAGCAATATCAGCACCGTTTAAAGCGTTAATAATTTCCTCCTTGTTAGAAGAGAAATCACATTTAACTATTTCATCAACTCCTTTAGCTTTTAACGCTTTTGCCTTATCGGAATTTGGGTTACGAGTTAATGCTCGAATTTTGTAATGTCCTGTAGCAAGAAGTGAATTAACAACAGATCCACCCTGAGCACCTAATTTTTGGAAGGGTTAGCAAGTTAGAGATTGAAAACGTTAAACCATATGATTCATTTACGATTGACGATTTACCAGTAGCTCCGCTAACGACGACTAAAGGTTTTTGAGACATTGTTAAGAAATAAAATATTTTGTACTTTTATTTTTTACTTTGCACTTTTTAATCAATTTCTTCCGTTCTATATTTATAATTTTTTTTTATATTATTAATCAATTTAATTCTTCTAAACATTATTATTAATAATCGAAAAATAATTTAGAAAAGGATTAACCAAATTAACCAAATATTTAACTTTTTTAGTATTATACTTACCAAATTAAATAACTTAAATAATAATAAATGTAGATCCTAAAATTATTAGTCATCATTATAAGCACGCAATTCTTTAAACTTGTCGTTATATTTTTTGAGATAAATAAAAGATCCAGATATAATATATAGTAAAAGTCTTTCCATTGACAGTTAGCATGACAGCATAAAATGCACGAATTGTGCAAACTTGATGAATTATGGTAAATTTGATGAATAATAACCAATTAAAAACGAACCCGATTGAATTGTCTATTGATCTTTTTTTTAAGGTTTATTGGACCGAAATAATAATTAGAGCACTTTATTATTTGTTTGTTAGCATTACGCCATTATCATTTCAATAATTATGATTATTTTTTTCAATAATTAGGGTAAACGATGATTGGTGTAACATATGACGCAATAGTATCTCGGATAAGAAATGCTTTGATTATTTTGTATAATATACGCCAGACCTTTCATCATCATCAATTATAAATTATTGATTATTAATTATAAAATTTTTTTCCAATTTTTTCTTAAGCATCATAACAAAAAAAAAGTCAGTTTATTTGTTGATTTGAAAAATAGCGCAGCAAATTTTACATTTAATCTGATTTTCCATAAGTTTCAAGTATATATTGCTCAATTGTTTTAATGTTTGGATGTAGCTTCTTAGCAATAGTAATATCTTGAAGTTCATTATCTATTCCTATAGTTCCAAATTCTTTAACTACAAAATCAAATATTTTATTATTAAAAAGGATGGGAAAAGAATTCATTATATTTATTTGTTTATTTACCATTTGTTTGAATGATTTGTTGTTTAAAGATGGTATATCTCTGACGATATCTTCATCGTTAAGAGTTCTTAACTTATGAGTTTTTCCGGTAACTAGATTAAGAAAAATAATTATTATAAATTTATGAAATTTAAAATATTAATAAAAATATTTGTGTTTTACCTTTGGTCAATACATCAGTAATATGTTTAATGGTAACATTCTCACTAGCAATAGGAACTTTTTTACCATTCCATTTAGTAGGCCCTTCAATTATTTTCAATAATTGGCTAGAAAAAAAAAATTTTTTAAGATTGATCCTTCTTTTTTAATAATAAATAAATAATATAAATAAATAAATAATATGCACACCAGTATCACTGACATCGACCAAAAGAATCTGATCATTTTCTTCGAAATAAGGAATAACAAGTTCAATCTCACCATTTTCATTCGAAATAAGGGGTAAGAAAGTTCCAATATTTTGGCTATAGGAACTGAGATACGCAAAAGTCGCGTTTGGAATTCCTAATTTCCTGATGTATTGTTCTACATGATTTTTACCGGTAAAATGGGTGATATCGGGATATTTTCCGCCAGATTCAGTAGTAGTATCAGGTTGAGAACTAGTAAAATTATTTAATTTAGGATAAATTTGGCGAAGGTACGTGTAGTAATTATAGAGTATATTTACCTGTATATTAACCAGTTGAGTCCTTTTTCTTTAGCGATATCTGCAATCATTTTACTTTGTCTTTCTTCTTCACCAGGATCTTTACCAATGATTGACTAAATTTTCATAACATTATTTAATATTGCCAAATAATATAAATATATACGTACATATTATACTTACAGGATCCAAGAAATTAGTAACAATCCAAGCAATATCAGCACCGCTTAAGGCATTCTCAACTTCTTCCCTGACAGATAAATCGCATTTGAATACTTCAGCTCCTTTGGATTCCAACGCTTTTGCTTTGTCGGAATTTGGGTTACGAGTTAATGCTCGAATTTTGTAAAGTCCTGTAGCAAGAAGTGAATTAACAACGGATCCACCTGATTTGGAAGGGTTGAGGTTAAACATTAATTTCACGTAATATACAATCAACGTTGTGAACACTAACCAGTAGCTCCGCTTACAATAATTAAAGGTTTTTGGGACATTATTTTTTTTTAGGATGAATTATTATCGTTATACGTATTTACTGTAAATTCTTTTAATTATTAATATTAGTAATCATAAATGAATTAATTATGCAAATCATTTCTCAAAGGTGTTTTATAATTACGTGGGAATTAGAAAAGTTGAATAGTCTATATATGGCAAAAATTTCTGGTGGCCGGATTTCATTGCCCGGAAACAATTATAACCCGACTAGCCGAGTAACCCGAGTATCGACAATAAAAATTTTCTATATTTCGAATTTTGCAATTTTGCTGCAAGTAAAATTGTGTAACGTATATTCTAAAAATTTTAAATAAATGTAATTAATACTAAATTACCAAATAATACGTACAGAGTATGTTTACATTTTTGGCTATAATTTAATTGTACATATATAATATATTTGAACAAATAAATTTATTCATTACATTTATAATATATAATAAAAAAAATATGGTCGTTATATATACAGTATATATAAAAGAACAGATTATATTACCAATAATAAATGAAAGAGTTGATTGAAATTTTCTAATTTAAATTTTAACCAGATTACAAGCTAACTTAAATCATTATTATGACTTATCATATACTGGTGGCCAAGAAGGCTATTGATCGGCCAAGGCCCAATAGCCGAAATTTGATTGCCAAATTTGATTGTCATTTTGCCACGGCCAAGAACTGTTTTAGCTACCAAACTAGCCAACTCGCCAAGCATGTCATTGGTCATTTAGAATATAAATTTTAAATACTTGCTTTATTTAGTAATAAAATGCCACGTAACTTTGAGAAATTAAGTTATATATTAACAAGTGAATTATATATTTAGCCGGAAAATACATTAAAAAATTTGACTGTTTGATTGCTCCTATATCTTTCGAATTGAGAAATTATTGTATGGACATGTCACATGTTGTGTTTACACTCGCAAATTTATTGGCCGACTTTGGAGAATTTATTTAAATTCAAATAATACAATAAACAATACAATAGATAATAAAAATGGCTAAATAACATAATTGATAATACAATAGAATTTATAATATAATTGATGATAAAACATTTGTTACTTTAAGCTTTACCAAAAGTTTCAGCTGCATATTGCTCGAATGTTTTAATTTTTGGATGCAGTTTCTTAGCAACCGAGATATCTTTAAGTTCTTCGTCTTGTCCATAGGAATAGAATTCTTTAAACCATTTGAACTATAAATCAAATATTTTATTAATAAAAGAATTAGAAAGGATTTACGTATAAATTTATTTGTTTATTTACCATTTCTTTGAATGATGGGTTGTCAAGGAATGGAATATCTCTGGCGATATCTTCGTCGTTCATGGTTCTCAATTTATGAGTTTTTCCAGTAACTAGATTAAGAATAAAGAGTTACTATATTGTTTAAAATATATTTATATAATTATAATTATATTATTTACCTTTGGTCAATACATCAGTAATATGTTTAAAAGTAACAGACTCGGCAGCAACGGGAACTTTTTTACCGTTCCATTTAGCAGGTCCTTCCTCAATAACTTTCGCAACAATTGGCTAAAAGAAAAAAAAAAATATTTTTATAACATTGATCTATCTTTTTAAAAATAATAATAATTAAGATTAATAAACACGTACACCAGTATCATTTACAACATCGACCAAAAGAATGCTATCATTTTCTTCCAAATAAGGAATAGCAATTTCAATTTCACCCTTATCATTCGGAATAAAAGGTGCAACTTCAGTTCCAAAATTTTGGTTGTAGAAACAGACGTAGATAAATGTCGCGTTTGGAATCCCTAATTTCCTAATGTATTGTTCTACGCGATTTTTACCGTCAAATTCGATAATATTAGTGTATTTTCCACCAGATCCAGTAGTAGTATCAGGAAGAGAACTATGTAATATATTTATTTAATATAAAATATGTCAAATTTCGAAATATGCATAATATATTCACCTGTAGATTAACCAGTTAAGTCCTACTTCTTTAGCGACATCGGCGATCATTTTACCAATTCTTTCTTCTTCTTGAGGATTTTCACCGGAAATCGACTGAAGTTCACATAATTTATTAAATTTCTTATCATTATATATAAATATATATATATCTATATATTATATCACTTACTGGATCCAAGAAATTAGTAACAATCCAAGCAATATCAGCGCCGCTCAAGGCATTTTTAACATCTTCTTTAACAGATAAATCACATTTGAATACTTCAGCTCCTTTGGATGCTAAAGCTTTCGCTTTATCCGAATCTGTTTTACGAGTTAATGCTCGAACTCTGTAAAGCCCTGTATCGAGAAGTGCATTGGCAACGGATCCGCCTTGAGAACCTGTATTGAGTTTAACGTGAGTATAAAAGTGAGTTCACGTAATACACATTTAGAGTATTTACCAGTAGCTCCGGCTACGACGATTAAAGGTTTTTGAGACATTATTAAAAAAAAAGTTGTTTTCAGTGGTTAAGTTGTTGCCATTTTTCAAAAAATTTCGACCTATATATATAGTATACGTAAATTAAAAATTTTACGCCATTTCTTGTATTATTAATTTTCCAAATCTTATTTTCTCAATCGTTTCTCTCGAAATATATCTATATTTGTTACAAAAATGCACAAAAACTTTTAAGTTTTCGTTCCCATGCTCAATTATTATTATTAATCAAAATAATTTTCACCTGTTTTGATTTTATCAATCAATATTTTTTTGTCCTAATTCTATAATTTGTGTACAAAAATATGTACATATATATACTTTTTTTCAAAACTTCCATTTTTTATTGTTAATTTTTAATTATTAATCATTTTTCGCCCGACATTTTGTATCTTTGTGTACAAAAATATGTACATATATGTACGCGTTAATAAATTTTTTTCGTTCCCATAGTTCCCATATGACTATATTAAATTTTCAATTTTGTCGCTCAATTTCCCTAATTCCGTAATTTGTGTACAAAAAGTTTTCCATATATATAAAATTCTTTTACGTGTTCATTTTTTCTACATTATTAATCAATTTTCTTGGCCTTATTTTCTCAATCATTTTTCCCTCAAGAATTTTCTATGCGTGTACAAAAAAATATATATACATATTGTAATCTTCACTTGTTCGATTATAATGTAATTGTTTATTTATTAGGTGGATAAATTAAGTAAAGATTAAGATCGTTATTTTTATCAAAAAAAAAAAAAAAAAAATCTAGAACTTTTTTGCTTACGCAAATTTCTTTCTTCCATCATTTTTTTACTAATTGAATTGCAAACGTCAGCTTTCTTTGAAGGTCTCTCGGTAAATTTTTACCGAGAGTTAAACAAACAAATGTGTGACATATTGTAAGAGATTCATTATTTAAAAGCATACAGGTAACAGTATTATATATGGTTAACATGATTATATTGATCGAATTACGTATATTAACTTTATATTAACTTTATATTACAGTAAAGAAACGTAATCATGCAAACGTAATAACAAGGTACAATAAAATTTAAGTTCAATTATATATAACGCAATTATTTATTAAAAAGAAAAGTAACATATGACAAAAAAATTGGATTCGTAAGCTTGTACGTGTAATTGAGAATTTAGAAAGAAGAAATTCCTGGAAAGAATAATCGAACATTTGGCCTAGAAATTTAGATCTTGAAAAACAATGAGAATCAATATTACGCAAGCTCCATCTATTATCAATTGCTGCCTTAAATTGTCATCTTGTAGTAATAATTGATGCAGGGAAGTTCATTTTATTGATTGGAAAGGTAAGGGACTGATACACTAATTTAAATCGTACAACATGACATTCTGAAACTACAGAAAGTGCGATTCAATTGATTCAATTCTAATTTTTTTAAAGATTAACAAATATAAAAAGTTCAAATATTAAAGTAAGTCATTTATATCTAGTTCTCTTCAGTTAGCAATTGATGTACAAGAAAGAATACCTTTTACTTATTAGCATATACTGTCCTATTCAATTACTCTTATAGGCGTATAATAAATAATAATACAGTATAAATTACGTGAGCCTTTACATTACGTAATAGGAGTAATAATTATTTTAGCCTTCCGAATGGTAATAATAATAATACTAAAAATAACATTATAGATCTTTAAATATTATATTAATCAATCCCATTCTTTGGGGTGAAAATAAAAATAGTGAGCTCTTCTCACTACCACGTTTAATAATAGAATTGTACCAAAAATAGATTTAAGTGATTGATTGATTGATTTTTATTTTGTAAAAATCATCCATCTGCAGTATATTTTTATGGCATCTACAATATATTTTTATGTATTATTTTATATTTTCATTATTCAGATCTTCCCGTTAATAAAAACATTTCACCGACATCATTTATCTTCCAAATTTCCTCACAAATTCTCTCTTTGACTGAATTTTACTTTACATTAAAGTGCAGAGAGATAATCTATCTTTAATAAAACACATACAGTATACACAAAAAAATCTTTTTTTATGCATTCATCTCTTATTTCGAAAAAGACTCCGAATATCTGTCATTTTAAACTCACAGGTCGAGAAGATTCAAAGAAATAGTATATTATTTGATATTCTGCTATCTAAAAGCTTCTTCATGCATATTGTTCGAAAGTTTTTAACAATTGAAATATTTAAACTTTATTTATCCTTTCTCAAATGTTCAGAATCTTAAGCTTAATTAAAAAAAGAATGAATTTTTTATTAATAAAAGAACGAGAAGGTATTTATTACATTTACAGTATTTCTTTATTATTTGTTTGAATGATTCGCCGTTTTGAGATGGTAATTCCATAAGGTATACGTATACTAGTATTATTGCCAACATCAATCCGGCATAAGAATCTGATCATTTATGAATAATAGGTACTTGAGTTCAAAACTATGTTATTTTCTAATGTTATAAAGTAATTGTTCTATGCAATTTTCGCCAGATAATTCGGTATCAAGTTATTCCATCTTATTTAGTAGTAGAATCAGAGAGGAAGCTTCTGTGTAAGGTTTTATTTAGATGCAGGAATTTTCGAATTCATACAGATCTGCAGATCAGCTCGTACGTGGAGCTGTTTATCTGCCAAGGAAAATATTATGAATCTTTAAGCGGTGATGATATTGTCTTGACTGCATTATTTCTAAGTAAAAAATTTAACTTCAATATATAATTTATGCAAATTTATTTGGTTATTATTGATAAAGAATCTAATGAAGAAAGAAGATTAAGTAAAATAACTGCTGATGTCAGAGCATTAACTCGTTAACTGATTAATGACTGTAACGTCCAGTTGGTAACGGATCCTAATTCGGGCTAACGTTATCGTTCAAAACGTATCTCATATATTGTAGCTCCGCTTGATCTTAAAATTCTTATCGGATCTGCATTTGTTTAATTATGATGTCTTGGCCGCATGTCTGAAGTGTCACGAAAGGTGGATCTAGAAACTTTCCATAGAGGTGATTTGATTGACGCATTAACTTAGACCTTAAATCACATGATCGGAATAATAGCTTTATTCTATGATAGAAATTAAGAAATTTGATGGACGCGTGTATTTCTTTAAAATCATTAAGGAAGAAGAATATGGTAAAGTCTTCAAAACGGTCATCGAAAAATGATAGCAAAGTAGGTTAAGAAAGAACCCACCTCAGAATCCTAAGAAACTAGACGATCGTAAAGTGGTTTCGGTGACAAGAATAAAATCCTTCCGAAAGTTTTAAAATTTGACAATGAAATAGTTGTTATAAGAAGCTAAGAGCAATACGAAGAATCCACCTCAGAATCCTAAGAAACTAGGCGATCATAAAGGTAAAGATCGTTTCGGTGACAAGAATAAAATTCTGACGAAAGTTTTAAAATTTGACAATGAAATAATTGTTATAAGAAGTAGTGTATTTCTGAAAGATTTTTCATAGGGTATAGGTTAATAAAATTTGTCAGTAAATTAGCATGTTAAAGAAAAGTATAATAAAAAACTCTTTTTTAGTGTTATTTCGTTAAAAGAAAAAAAAAGTAAATACAAAGAAGTTAATATCACTTTGACTAGTATCAGATAATTTTTTTTCTTTCTGATATTTACTTTTCTTGTAGAACTTTTTAGGTATATTTCCCTTCCTTCGTTGTTGTTTTTCCTTATGCTATTGTCGGACCTTTAGGTCAAGTGTCAAGTTCTTTTAGTTAGGTATTTACTATTTAGTTTGACTATCATTTTCGGGGTATTTTCAAATATTTTACTTTATAGTATCACTATTCCTAGATTTAATCTTTGAATCTCTCTTTGAATTTTAAATTTGAATTATTTATCTTTATTTTTATTTATTTTATTTTATTTATTTTTATTGACTAAACGAGACTATTGCAAATAGTACAGTATCAGAAGGTACAACACATTCAATTCCATCCACGACTTACCTGCCTACTGCTTACAACAAAAACTACAGAAGTTTAAAAATAAAAATATAATATTTCATGGACCAAGCCACGTCGATAGACAGTTCATACCTATTCACTTGGAACGATGTTAAATCAACACTATCTCAAGGATCGCAGTTTCAAACCAGTTCGGGTTACAAATTCAATTACAACATTAAAACGATAACAACACCTCACTCCACTCAAACGAACGCATACTATTATCCCTTGTCCAGTACGCAGCCTACTGTACGAGATCAAATTAAAACATAGACCTTCAGTTAGATTTAATCATAGGCTACTCTTTCTTAATTACAAATTTACGATTGATATTGGAAACGATAAGTTTATTAAACTTGACTTTTTAGTCCGAGCCTTGGAAACAGATACTGGTATGTACTACATAAA
This sequence comes from Oehlia diaphana, assembly GCA_003833135.1. Lineage (NCBI taxonomy): Eukaryota > Fungi > Glomeromycota > Glomeromycetes > Glomerales > Glomeraceae > Oehlia > Oehlia diaphana. The sequence continues at coordinate 106,686 of QZLH01000015.1, forward strand.
TATGATCATCCCGTATCTGATAACGTAAATCTATCTTGTAATTATTTCGCTCCTCCGGCCTTTTCTAAATGAAGAAACAAGAATTGGAAATAGCCTGTAGAATTCACTGATTACGGCGACATATGCCGTAAATAATTCTGTATCCGTGAGTAAAGATGTAAAGATATATGCTGGAAATTTTTTTTTTTAAAAAGGGTAAGTATTTTAATAATGGTTTATTATACACAAAATTTTTCTTTTATAGTAGTTCTTGCGGGAGGGGCTTTTTCTTGAAAGTAACCGTTAAGAAACGATATTAACTTCATTTTTTTATCTTTTAGATATTTGGCTGTAAAAATTACGGCCTTACTGCGTTTACGATTTTAGCATTTATTACGGCCGGCACGTGCCGTACGGTAAAAATAATTCCGACGGATTTTATGATATCATTACAACCTTATCACGCAGAAAAATTCAAAGTTAATAAACACAATAATAATTCTTCTCAGAAACCGATCAGAACAGTTTTCTTGCGAAATCACTAAGTCTTTCGGACAATCCTTTGACTGGATTACAGTAAATGGGCTTCATCAAACATCCTCCTGGAAATTCATACATTTAGTACAGATAGAATTTACGGTTTACTTTTTTTTATAGGTACTGTACATCTCAAGTTCCTGTTTCTCTTTTATGTACTCTTCCAGTTTAAAAATAATAAAATTATTTAGCTGAAATTACTGTAAAATCTCAGCGATAATATTGTTCATAAACTATGTAATAATAAAGCTTTATTAAAATATTAAACTTTATTGAATAGGAAAAGTTATTGTGACAATTTAAACGCAATTAACAATAAATGAGAGGTTTCTTTTCTCAAATATATAAAATTTTCAAATTATTGCACATTAACATGCAAAAAGTCTCACTATTTATAAACAAATTTAACACTTTTTATTTCATGCTTTTCCGTAAGTTTCAAGTGCATATTGCTCGAAGGTTTTAATGTTTGGAAGTAGTTTCTTGGCAATAGAAATATCTTTAACTTCATTGTCCGTTCCAAAAAGCCCAAACTCTTTTTCAAATTTGAACTACAAGACAAAAAAGAATGAATATTTTATCAATAAAGAACGAGGAAGAATTCATAACATTTTTTTTTGTTTACCATTTGTTTTATTTGTTCATTGTTCTTAGTTGGGATTTTTTCGGCGACACCTTCGTCATCCAGAGTTTTTATCTTATATGTTTTTCCCGTAACTAGATTAAAAAATAATTTGAGTTTGCTAATTCTCTTTAAATAATATTTATAAATTATTTATATGATTTACCTTTGGTCAATACGTCGGCAATGTGTTTCATAGTAACATATTCGGCAGCAACAGGGACTTTTTTACCGTTCCATTTAGCTGGTCCTTCCTCAATAATTTTCGCAATAATAGGCTATGAAAAAAAAAAAAATTTTTTAAGATCGATTCTTTTTTAAAAAAAAGTTTAAGATCAATAAATACACCAGTATCGCTGTCGACATCGATCACAGGAAGCTGATCATTTTCTTCCAAATAAGGGAGAGCAATTTCGATTTCGCCATTCTCGTTCGGAATTAAAGGTGTATTAGTTCCCAAGTTTTGATTATAGAAGCCAAGATAGACAAATGTTGAATTGATTCCTAATGTTCTAATGTATTGTTCAACGTGATTTTTACCAGCAAATTGGATAACGTCAGGATATTTTCCACCAGAATCAGCAGTACTATCGGGGAGAGAACTGTCATAATACTTAAATATATGCTTTTCGAATTTAATAAAGAAATAAAAGATCATAAAGTATTATGTTTACCTGTAAATTAACCAGTTTACTCCTTCTTCTTTAGCGATATCAGCAAATAATTTACCTAGTCTTTCTTCTTCACCAAGACCTGTATCAAGTAATGACTAAATTTTTAAATGTCCCATTATAAATTATTAACTTGATACGAAAATATATAAACACATATTTATTAAACATATTCTTATTACTTTATCAAAGAAACTAGTAACCAACCAAGCGATATCAGCACCGCTTAAAGCACTCTTAATATCTTCTTTAACGGTTATATCAAATTTAACTACCTCGGCTCCTTTAGATGCCAATGCTTTCGCTTTATCTGAATTCGTGTTACGAGTTAATGCTCGAACTTTGTAACGTCCCGTATCGAGGAGTGAATTAGCAATAGATCCACCTTGTGCACCTAAATTTAAAAATTAACGTTATTCGATCGAAACGTTGAGCCCACATGATTTATTACTCATAAAGTCATCTACCAGTAGCTCCGCTTACAACGACTAAGGGTTTTTGAACCATTCTTAAAAAGGATTATTTTATAAGTAGATGATATTTCTCCCCCTATTTATAATTTTTTTGTTCTTATTATTATTAATCAATTTATTGTATACAAATAGATTAAATTCTCTATGAAAATAAGCTACCTGTATTTGCCTAGCCATGTGGAAGATTCGATGATAAATTTTACGCCTTTACCATATTGTTAATTTGTAATTCATACTGTATTATCCCCTGATCGACGCGATTATGCAAATATAGTTATTTATCCGTTCTATAGTAGAAGATTTGCGGTAAGAGTAGAAATTAATAATCATTTTTATGTACAGAAAGATTTGCAATCTAGTAATTCTGAATTTTACTCAATTTTTAAATAAAAAAACAAAAAAAAACCAAGCGAAAGAAAAAATATAAATACAGGTGCCGAAATTCTAGAGTCTCGAAATTTTTTACATGTAAATTATTATTTAGACTTTATCCCGAAACCATTGTCGATTAATTTTGTGGAACGTCTTAATAATTATGCGGATTTGCGTAATCACATGCCATCTGAATATATTAATGGAAAACCCAGTTCTCAAATAAAAATGACTGTTCGGCTGACAAATCCTCCAATAGTAGTTAATATATGACTTAAAAGACCTGACCGAAATATATTAAGAGAACCAGTACAGGGCTATTTATTATCTTATTAACTGGAAGAAAGTGATCTTCTTGAAATTCTTTACCGTACATTTATTTATTATACATATGATAATTATCTGTTTATTTACAGAATTTAAAGGCTTGGGTACTGATAATTTTATTTTTGGTAAAAGAATATAAACTAACGATAAAAGGAAGTTCTATTTATAATATATTTAACATTTTTATTTTGCTTTTCCGAAAGTTTCAAGTGCATATTGCTCAATGGTTTTAATGTTTGGATGAAGTCTCTTGGTAATAGAAATATCTCGAAGTTCATCACTCTTTCCAAAAACTCCAAATTCTTTAATAAATTTAAACTATAAAAGTAATAAAACAAAAAAAAAATGAATATTTTATTTTAAAAAAAAAAAACGAAAAAATTTTTCATTGAATTTGTTTTTTTTTACCATTTGCTTCATTTGTTCATTGTTTACGTATGCATCTAATTTTGCGATATCATCATCGCCCATAGTTTTTAATTTATGTTTTTTTCCGGTAACTATATTAAAAAAAAAACAAATAATTGAGCCTGTCTATTTTCTTATACAGTATTTATATTTAGTTATTTACCTTTGGTCAATATATCAACGATTTGTTTCATGGTAAGGAACTCAGCAGCAACAGGAACTCTTTTACCGTTCCATTTATCTGGCCCTTCCTCAATAATTTTTGCAACAATAGGCTAGAAAAAAAATATAATTTTAACTAAAGTTGAAGTATATTAAGTTCAATCAATAAACACGTACTCCAGTATCGCTATCGACATCGATCATGGGAAGCTGATCATTTTCTTCAAGATAAGAAATAGCAAATTCAACTTCTTCATTTTCATTTGGAATCAAAATCGTATTAGCGCCAATATTTTGGTTGTAAAAGCCAAGATAGACAAATGTCATATTCGGAATTCCTGATGTTCTAATGTATTGTTCTACATGATTTTTACCAGTAAATTGGATAACATCAGGATATTTTCCGCCAGATTCAACAGTAGAATCAACAATAGAACTGTGAAACATTTTTTGTTAAAGATATAAAACTTTCAAATTTATACACGGAAACAAAGAATTTAGAAAGTTATTTATTCACCTATAGATTAACCAATTAACTCCTTCCTCCTTAGCGATATCGGAAATCATTTTACCTTGCCTTTCTTCTTCATTAACATCTTTACCATAAATTGACTAAATTAAACATAAGTATTATTAGAAAATTTATCATTATAATATATATATATCATATAATATTATAATTATTATTTACTGGATCCCAGAAATTAGTAACAATCCAAGCAATATCAGCACCACTCAAAGCATTCTTAACATCCTCCCTGATAGATAAATTACATTTAAATATTTCAGCTCCTTTAGATGCCAATGCTTTCGCTTTATCTGAATCCGGATTACGAGTTAATGCCCGAACTCTGTAATTTCCCGTAGCCAGAAGTGAGTTAGCAACGGATCCACCTTGAGCACCTTTAATTGGAAATTTTAACGTTAATTGATCGTAATGTTTAATTTACGTTCGATATAAACAAACATTCACCAGTTGCTCCGCTTACAACGATTAAAGGTTTTTGAGACATGTTCAAAAGATTTTCTTTGTTATTTTGATTTTAAAAAGGATAATTTTCGACTGTATTTATGTATTTTTCTTTATATATTATTAATCAAATTAGTTTTTTCTCGAACATTTTTTAGAACATAGCAATTTATAAATATAGCAAAAATGATCGCTATAAAGTAGGCTACTTCAGCCACATTGAAAAATTAGTAATAAGAAAAGCTTCTTAAACTTTAAACCTGACGTTAAACTTGATTACCCTTTAAATATTAGTGACGGCACAGATTATTAATACATCATTGTGGTAATGAGTATATAGAGTCGATCAGTTCGAATCACGATCATCAAAATTTTTTCTTTTTATAGTGAGCTAATGGGAAAATTTGTGTTTGAAAGTTTATATAATTTTTAAAATATAAATTTTCATAATAATTAAAATTAAATGGTTAACCACCAACGTGTACCGTTAAATCAACTTAAATAAAAGAACCGTTAATAGCTCGCTACACCTAATTCCCAAAGTCATATAAGCCAATTTTGATTTGTAATCGATAATTCTAAATGTGAACTTGAAAGGTGCATAATTAATTAGCTATACAAGGATACTCTATAAAAATATAAAAACATATAGAATATCATGTTTTTGGAATGGAACATAGATCACATTTAATAAACTTATAGAAAATCTTGCCAGTATAAACTCTTGACGCTACGATCCCTAATAATAATGCAAAATATTAAATACAAATTCTGAAATCTATGTTCTGCTACATGTTATACAGGAACGAGACATCTTCAACAGGGACTAAATTAACAAAACTTATACTACGTTACTACGTATAATGATTCTTAAATTTACCTATTTGATAGACTTTGTCAATATTTTGCCTTATTCTTCACAAATTAAGAGCGTACGATTTTTGATAAAAAGTATATAATGATACATTTGTCACCAAACGGTGGGATACGTTATGTACAGTATCTCTGCTTCTATTAGATTTAACAAGGATGCGTTCCCATATTACTACTTTCAAACTGGACGGTTAACATATTTTTTGTAAGGCAATCCATCACGGCCCCTCGCAAGTAATTGAAATTCATAACAATTATTGCCTTGAATTTTCTTTTTGATGCAATGATTAATAAATTTGGATTCTTAATTTGGTACTAAAGCGATATTATGCAAGATCTTGAAATAATAAAGGAAAAACCTCAAGTAAGATATGAAGTTTCCATATATCATTCGTTGTTCCAATTAATAATTTCTGTAATTTGAAGTTTTATTCGATGTATTATAATATGATCCCATAAGTTATTTTCTTTATGCATAACTTATAAAAAATAGACAATGTATTTCATTATCAATAGATGTAAAATGACTAAAATCCGTAGAGTTAAAAAAAAGTTTTATCTTTCACGAAAAGTTGTTATTCAGTAATTTACCGTCTCAAATGCCAGTATGTGATGAAAAAGAGAGTCCTCCCCACATTGTGGCAATACATTCATATGAGTCGATACATTTAAAGATAAATCTTGTATTGCAGGCTCTCTGTTAATTATTGTAGTGATCCAAAGAACTAAAATACTATATAACGTGTTGCAGAATTTGGTTTCGATCATATAATTACCATCAGGGTTAACTGTGAAGTAATCTTTTTAGATTGTAGTGGCCATATTTTTCTGAGATAATGAAAATCTTTTGCCATTTGCAAATTCTCCTAAAGGAGTGCATAAATACTTGTTTAAAGGGAAGATTATGTGGGATGGTTTGTATATAAGGGGATTAAGTACTTTATATATCTCAATGTATGTGTATAATAATATTACGAAGATTTAATTCTATTCTGCAATATGTATTATATATTTTGATTTATGTCAAACTAATAAAAATATATTCCTTTGAAATATTTTCTTGGTAAAAGTGATTAGTCTTCAACATGGAAGAAAACGATATTTGAAGTCATCTTATTCTTTGGGTAACGCTCAACTGAAAATACTGGATCACTATTGAAGCAAATGATGTTATACCTAAGATTTTATTCATACTGTAAATCGAATACGATTAATTTATCAAGATCACGTACGCATACCAGGTAATTAGGCACTCCGTTATTCGATATTGATATGCCACTGCGTGGTCAATAAAGCCAATAATTCAACATCCACCTCCATATGTCCATATACAAAATTTATTGCTGACGAATAAGCTTTGTACTATTTTAACTATAATGATTGAATCATTTGTGTCATATATAAATACGATGATTATCATTACTAAATTTATTTATAAACCTGAATAAAACAAGTTGAACGATATATAAAAACGAATTTTCCTGATAAAACAAAAATAAAAACGGATTATCCCGTAGTATTTTTCCCTTGAAAAAATATTTTTTTTTTTTAAAAAAAAAAGGGTCACGCAATTTTTGCCTTACTTGTCACAAGATTTGACAGAACTTTTAGATAATAAAAAGAACTATGATTTTATAATTAACGTTGGTAATAACGATAACGGAAAATAATTTTGCGCACATTCAATTATTCTTGAAACAAGATCCACCTACTTTGAAGGTGCTCTTTCTAATGGAAAGGCAAGAAAAGTGAATGACAATTTTGTTTTGGATATACTGATATTTCCGTTAACTTATTCAATATTTTAATTAGGTAATAAAAATTTAAATATCATATTATTAACATAATTAAATATTGAACAAAATTAATTATTTATAATTTAGTTACATTTATGGTGGTACCATTAATATCGACCATAAAGAGGCTGCAGATATTTTGAACCTTTTAATTGCTTGTGAAAAGCTCAAGCTTAAAGAATTGTACAAGATTACCTTATCGAACATCATCAAATTTGGCTCTTTCAAATTTATTTTTAATTCAACAAGTCGGTTTTAAATACTCTTATTTCACCAAATTACAAAATTATTGGATAACAACTGTTAGTGAACAACTGATTTTACATCTGTAGGTAAAGAAGGATTATTATCGATTTGTAAAAATAAAAATTGGCGTATGAAAGAAAATGAATTGTGGGATCATATCATTCGTTGGGGCAAAGCTCAAAATACTGAATTACTAAAAGAAATTAATAACTGGACAACAAATGATTTTAATATTCTAAAGAAACCATAGATGATTTTATACCTAATTTTAGATTTTATGATATCTCATCCGATAATTTTTATCCTAAAATCATGCTTATAGTGTAATTCTTCCAAAAGATTTATATCAAGATCTTTCAAGATACAATTTAGTATCAAATTGGCAACCAAAATTTAATAATCTTAGACCAAGAGAAAACAATATAACTATTGATTCTAAACTGATAAATGGCGAACAAGCAGAATTGATTTCTTCTTGATTTCAAGGAAATAATGAAAACAAAATTTCAAATAGATTCAAATATTTTATTATAAATTTCAATCGCTCACCCGTGGTAGCCGTGATGGATTTGAAGATAAATATTTCATAATATGTGCGATAATAAAGGTCCTACAATTACAATCGTTAGATTAAACATCAATTCTTATAAAGTGGAAGTTGGGAAAAAACTTTAGATAACTTTATTTTTAGTTTGACTAAATAAATAATTCTATCCAGAGTCCAAAATTATAACAATGCTATACTTCGAATTAATGGTGGTCCAAACTTTAATGATTTACTATTAACACATAATATAACTGATGGTGTAGGTCTGTAGGATGTTATTAAAGAAAATTAAATCAAGAAATACATGAAGATGGATATTTTTTTATTGCTGATGAATATGAAGTTTTTAGTGTAATCAAAAAAAGAAGTAAATAGCTTTTTTTTCGTTCAATTTGTATTAGGGATAAATAGATTTTTTATTAAATCTTCATTTGAAAAATTTGTTCATGCTAAAATTTTTTTAAATTTGGATCTGATTGAGGCGTCAGTTATATTAAACATAGTGAACAATACTTAACTTGAATTTCCGTATTACTTTTTGAATATAAATGATAATGATTACAATTAACGTTAACGGAAAAGATGGAATTTTACATATATTCAATGATTCAATTTGCTCATATCTGGGTAAATTAGCCTAAATTATCGATACTATTTAAACTTATTATTATGGCAATAAAAAAAAACTGACGGTATGACACGGTCACATGGTTAATGTTTTGGCGTTATATTTTTTAATTATAAATAACAATAAATGATGCTTTATGATTAGTATGGCGCCTCAACCGGGATTTTCATTGGCACATGTACCATTATCAACATACAATTACAAGACAGTAGGGTTGTATTCACTTTTACTTACTGTATAAAAAGTCAACAATTTTTTTTGTTAGCGGAACTAGTTACGTAGAAATTCATACTTCGTCGTACATATGTATGAAAAAAAATGACGTGTGAAAATTCGCAGAGTTGTGTTGATAAGATCTGTACTGAGCACCTTATATATCTATTTCAGGCACGTAGTAAAAAACCGTAAAAACAGTGTTATTCCGATACTTTTTTTTCAGCAATGATAGTAACATTACCATACCAAATTTGATTTAAATATTGGTTACACAAAATCTGTAATAACTTTGACGTGTCAGTCTGTTTGCACAAAAGATCTTTTTCCTCTTTTTCCGTAAAACAACTTTATTTATTTATTTATTTTATCGAATTAAAAGGGAAAACATTATAAACTTCATCCAAACCAAAAGGACCTAAGACTCTCGGGGTGGATCCTCACTAGAAAAAAAAGAAACTGACTAGCGTTTCGACCAAACCTAATCAGGACAACAATTGGAAAAAGCGAACAGGAGAAAAAAAAAGGGGGGTTTCAGCTTAATCATATGTCCGATAAAACAATATTATTATTTTTCCGTTAAAAAAATTTTATTTTATTAAAAAAGAATGTATGTAGGTACGCGTCTAATGTGCTAAAAGGGAAATTTTTGATACTCCCTTCGTTGGAGGTTTTGATACTCCTTTCGTTGGAGGTTTTTGATACTCCCTTCGTTGAAGGTTTTTGATACTCCTTTCGTGGAGATTTTGATACTCCCTTCGTTGGAGATTTTTGATACTCCCTTTGTTGGAGGTTTTGATACTCCCTTCGTGGAGATTTTTGATACTCCCTTTGTTGGAGGTTTTGATAATCCCTTTGTTGGAGTTTTTTGATACTCCCTTCATGGAGTTTTTTGATACTCCCTTCGTGGAGATTTTGATACTCCCTTCGTTGGAGATTTTTGATATACTCCCTTCATGGAGATTTTGATACTCCCTTCGTTGGAGATTTTTGATACTCCATTTGTTGGAGGTTTGATACACCATTCGTTGGAGGTTTTTGATACTCCCTTCGTGGAAATTTTTGATACTCCCTTTGTTGGAGGTTTTGATACTCCCTTCGTTAAAGGTTTTTGATACTCCCCTCGTGGAGATTTTGATACTCCCTTCGTTGGAAATTTTTGATACTCCCTTCGTTGGAGATTTTTGATACACTCCCTTCTTGGAGATTTTGATACTCCCTTCGTTGGAGATTTTTGATACTCCCTTTGTTGGAGGTTTTGATACTCCCTTCGTTGAAGGTTTTTGATACTCCCCTCGTGGAGATTTTGATACTCCATTCGTTGGAGATTTTTGATACTCCCCTCGTGGAGATTTTGATACTCCCTTCGTTGGAGATTTTTGATACACTCCCTTCTTGGAGATTTTGATACTCCCTTCGTTGGAAATTTTTGAT
>QZLH01000015.1:120471-155997 GCA_003833135.1 Oehlia diaphana
TTTTGATACTCCATTTGTTGGAGGTTTTGATACTCCCTTCGTTGAAGGTTTTTGATACTCCATTCGTTGGAGGTTTTGATACTCCATTCTCCCTTCGTGGAGATTTTTGATACTCCATTTGTTGGAGGTTTTGATACTCCCTTCGTTGAAGGTTTTTTATACTCCATTCGTTGGAGGTTTTGATACTCCATTCGTTGGAAGTTTTTGATACTCCCTTCGTGGAGATTTTTGATACTCCCTTGTTGGAGGTTTTGATACTCCCTTTGTTGGAGGTTTAGATACTTCATTCGTTGGAGGTTTTTGATACTCACTTTTTGGAGGTTTTGATACTCCCTTCGTGGAGCTTTTTGATTTATTTATCTTAAGTTACCGTATTACCTGAAGATCATATCAGATTTACGTAACTATAAATTTTGCGTACTAACTACTAACATTTTCTTTCTTTTTTTCTTTTTTTAAAAAAGATTTTTACCTAAATTAGTACGTAAGCGTTGTAAAAATTCTGAGACCCACATCAAATTTGAGAGTTGATGGGGTGGAAAAATGGTTAAGAAATGAGGGATTTGAGTTTTTGCACGTTGCAAAAAGATTACGTAAAAGGTAAATAATAAAAACTTTATTTAGATAAAATAAAATTGACCTTACATAATTAACATTTAAAAAATTAGTATCAGATTCATCCATCATTATATGAAAGAGAATTTATCAATAAAGTCAAAGAACATGGATTTAAAATCACCGTAGCTGGTGGTTTTTGTACTTTTAAATTTATGAAATTTCAAGTAAGGAACTTGTCTCCTAGAATTTATTTCTTTATAAAAATTAAAAAAAAAAAAATATTTTTTTTTTTTTAGGAGAACCATACCAAGTAAATAACAAGGAAAATAATGAAATTGAAATCCATCATGCCTTGATCGAAGAAAAGTTAAGTATAATTAACATTGTTTTATCATTGTTGCGACTGTAAAATTAAATTTTATTGTGTTTTTTAGAAATAGTTTAAAATATTACTTTGCAACTCCTGGATTAGAAAAAAGTTCCCTCAAATTATTTAGCTTTGAAACAATACCATAAAAATTGGGGGTGTGATTCCTTCAATCGAAGGCGTTTTTATCACAAATAATTTACCATTTGGTAAATTTACGTTTAACCTTACATTACCAAGCTTTTCGTCGTTATTTTGCAGCGTGGGAATGAAGAATCAGAGTCGATGACGGATCAGTATTTTATGTTTTATAAAAATATTTTAAAAATTTTTATGAATTAAATTTTCTTAATTTTAATACAAAATTTGTACTACGTCCGACACACTATTGAATATTATAAAAGTGAAGCTAAAAAAAGATATACTACATGACCATCTTCTATATTCGAATACTTGTCATTGATGTCTGTGATCTGCTTTCCTTCTCCATAATTCAAAGAAACGTTCCGAAGGATTCCTATTATCTACATAGATACATCACATCACCCTTCGGGGTTAAAAGCCAGAAATTTTCACCAACCTTAGACCATTAATCACTAATTTCAAAAAATTCTTCTTGATATCTTTAGTCGAATACTCGAATCGTTATATTTGATTGTTCTCCCATTTCATCCCCCTCGCTTCGATTATTGTATACTTCTTGTTCTCGATACTAAACTTGTATAATACTTCCCATAATCTATATTTTTTTTTATCACTATTCTCGTTTCCCATTACCAAAATAATACAAATATGATATCTATAACCAAATTTATTTTTAAGTCCAATGTATTTTTCTTCTTCCCATACCAAAAGTATACACTCCGTATGTTCATACTTTTTTCGTTATTGCCTCTCTGTCATCTATTACTATTTTCAACATCATAGGTCTCGCTTGTTCTCCTAACCCAAGAAGTTATTATGTGTTATAATTTTCTAGAATGGTCCTATTGGAACGTTTTGACTTCCATAGGAAATACCATCTCGAACACGAGGGACACAAGAAAGTAACGAAGAAGTATGTCAACAGCTTCCTAACACGATTTCAGATAATGTCCTCAGAAAAAAAAAACTGAAATAGCCAAATGGAGATGGAAGAGAGCAAAATCGAGAATCAATTTTGAGCTACTAAATAATCAATCGCGAAGAGTAAGAAGAAATTACCTTTCACAAGCAATTAATAGGCCCAAAATATTATAACCTCCTCAATCACTATAAATGGAGCCATTAATGCATCTAAAATTAATAGAAATTCGTTTTAATATCAATTGCATCATATGTTAAATTTTAATTTATATTACCTAATTAAATTACTGAAAGATTTAACGGGAAATATCAGAAAGATCCAAAGAAATTGGTCATTAATTTCTCTTGCTAATCCATTAGAAAGCGGATCTTGTTTCAAAAATAATTGAATGCGCGCAAAATTCTTTTTCACCATTATTATTACCAATGTTAGTTATAAATTCTTAATTCTAAAAGTTTTGTCTTGTGACAGTAAAAATTGCGTGCCCATTAAATATGATTTTTACATCCATCCACATAAATTATATTGTGCAGCCAAGCTTAAAAAATAATATAAAGTTTTCTTTTCCCTAACAAAATGACAACCAGAATTGGTTTCATTGATCTTTGTTTACGATCTTATTTACAAAAACTACAATCTATATACAGATCAAACGAAAAAAAATCTAGTTACACTAGAATTTTCTAAAAAAAAATTCCCATTGTCATGTATTTCTTGATCATACGCTTTTTTAACGTAATGCATACAAATTTGTTGTTGAAAACATTAAATCATTAAAATTTGGACCATCCTCATTTTGGCATATAGCCTTATTATAATCTTGAACTCCAGATAAAATTATTTCTTTACCTATACTAAAAAGAAAACTCTTAAAGTTTTCCTAGCTGATGTTTCATTTTGCAATCTCATAATTGTAATTGTAGAGCATTCGTTATCACACACTGTATGAAATATTTCTCTATTAAATCCATCACGACTCTCACGTACGAGTAAGCAATCGAAATTCATAATAAATTTATCCGGTAACTTGTTTTCTTTGTTCCTTGGGGAAGAAATGAGCATTGCTTACTCATTATTAATCAGTTTAGAATTAATAGCCGTTAGATTATTAAATTTGGTTGTCGATTTGCTACTAAATGATAATTTTAGTTGATATAAATCATTAGAAGCAACCTTACTATAAGTTTTCAGGTGAAATGTCATAAAATTAATGTAAGGTAAAAAGTCATCTATAATTTTCTTTAAAATATCAAAAACATTTGATGTCCAGTTTTAATTTCTTTTGGTGGTTCGGTATTTTGAGCTTTACCCAACGGATAATATGATCTCATAATTCATATTCTTCAATATATAAATTTCAGTTCTATAAAGAGATAACAAAACTTCTTTGCCAATAGATGTAAAATCAGTAGCTTCAAATATAATAATTTCAGGTTGTATACAAACGGTCGCTATCCAATAATCTTGTAATATGGTAAATTCAAATTTACTTGTTAGAGTTAAAACAAAATTTTGAAAAAGCCAAGTTTGATGATGTTCGATAAGATAATATTGAACATAATCACACAGTTCTTCGATTTTTTGCAAGCAATTAAAAGGTTCAAAATAACCGCGGCTCTTTCGTGATGAATATTGATAGTACCATCATAAATATATCTAAATTAAATAAAATAAAGATGTCTTAATTTTAAATATATTTACGTTAAAAATGTTAACATGTTGTATTTTAATTGTATATTACCTTACTAGTAGTATATTGAACACGTTAACAGAGGTATCGGAAAAATTCAAAATAAACATATTGTTCTTTTTTTTATCAATCCATTAAAAAGAATACCTTCAAAATAAGCGGATCTTGTTTCAAGAATAATTGAGTGTAGATAAAATGTTTTTTTCGTAATTTTTTTTTATTGTCTAAAAGTTTTGTCAAAGTCTTTCGACAAGAGAGGTAAAACATTGTGAAAACTTCATTACCTGAAAAGTCCTGTCAAGACTTGATGTGCGCTACCCGAAAAACGAGCTCTAGGATTATTACCAGAGCGAAAATTTCAATATATGAAAGTCCTGTTAATTCTTGACATAATAACCCGATAACCGATGTGAACGAAAGCGAACATTATCATCTAATAAAATTTCCGCCAAGTTTCGCAACGAAATAGGTGACCAAGATGAATTAATCATGCCCCGAAAAAAAGGAGAAAAAAAAATATGTAAATTTTCACGTTAAATTGGGATTATATAGCAAGAATTGACCTAACTTGTTTAATGTGTCGCGATTATCGATGTATGCCTGATTGGGTAACAAATCTTACGACTACATTTGTTGTTTGAACATGATCATGTTCCACGCTATTTATATGTACTAGTTTTAATCTGTATTTAAAACCTGAGTAGTATATAAAAATTTTTATTAATATCTAATAATTTCATGCTAGATACTTAAAACATGTAATTGTAAAATATTTCATGTGAAAAATAATAAAAAAAAAATGATTTACCCGATTTTTGTTGAAAAATATTTTTTTCAGAAGTGTGGAAGTGTATCATCTTTATTAAGAAAATTTAATAATTTCTTTAATCTTTTTCATAAAATTAATAAAATGGAATAATGATGTCTAAAATGTTTTCGTATAGTTTTGCTGGACGTTCAATTGACGCTTAGTTTGAAAATCTAAAATCTATATCCATATAAAATGAATATTTTGGCTAAATTGGATTTATCTATATAAATTTATTATAAGTAATTGTATAAAATAAAATACATGTTTTATAATAAATTCAAAAAGGGCTAAAATCTAAGAATAATTTGTCTTTCTAATTACTTGAAAAACTTCGTAATCTTCTAAAAGAAATTTATTAGTTTCAAGAATTTTTTTATTATAACTAGAACATATACATTCACCTTTAAACCAAAGAAGGTCTCTATATCCGAATCCAAGATTGTGATTAAAATTATCATGTATCGCAGTACTTTGATCTCTTACACGACTTAAGATATCATTTCTAAAAGATCCATTTTTAAATGAAAAAATAAAACTTTTATTTGTGACTCTCCAAAATCCCGAAGAACTCCAACTAAATGGATTATATCCGCCAATGATGTCGTGGGAATCTTTTATCTTAATCACGACCAATGTAGGTCCTTTTTCGTCACAATTTTCATGAAATTCATCGACGCTCATTCCATCATCTATGCCACGATGTAAAAGTTTAAAAGAAAATATCGGTAATAATGAAATATTAATGTTATTTTTTCTCGCTATCCAATCAGTAATTATCCTAAGGTGCTCAATAGAGACAATACGCGAATTAACTCTATAAGATCTTGGATTTCTAATGTTTAATGTGTTATAAGGGAGTCTTGCACCATTTACCCTGTAAAATTCTTCCAATTTATCAACAATAAAAGGTGGTAAAATTCTTCTATAAGGACAAACGTATGCACGGTATTCGTCACCAGTAATCCCAAAGAATTTGACTTTTGAAATTAAATCGTAACAACGACGTTGTAATTCTCCAAAATCATGATTAGAATAATTTGAAGATCCGAAATTGAGCCGTGGTCTTTGTGCAGTCCCCCATTTAATTATATTGTCCCAAATTTCAATTTCATCGATGTTAATATCATTACGTTCGAGGAATTTTAAGAAAACATTAATATCCAAAGAATTGAAATATGATGAATTAAATAATAATAAAGGTTGAAACGCGATGATTTCACCATAAAAATTCGAAAGTTTGGTAAAATTGCATCTTACTGACTCAATATACATTCTTATAATATTATTTTCTGACCAATCTTCTTCATTATTAATTATATAATTTTGAGCATAATCGATTAAATATGTAAGCTCCAGTTCGTTCGAAGCGATTAGAACTTGATACATATCAATATCTTCCTCTATGTTACATTCGCCCGTATAAATATACCTATAAATATGTTTGTTTGTTTGTTTGTTTGTTTGTTTAAATAAATATCATAATTATAAACGGAATTATGAATAATACACTTACTTTAGAATAAATTCAAAAGCTTCAGGTGAAAAATTTTCTAAATAATATTCGGACGTTATTACCTTTTTCTTTTTAAAATAGGGACATCTTGCTCTTAAAATTACGGAATGAGCACTAAAACTTTTAAAGTTTTCCCCTTTTCCAACATTAATAACAATATCAAAATCATCAGGTTTCTCATAAATTTGTCGGAAATCGTTTAATAAAATTTTGATAGAATCCATAGTTAGCTGGGGTGAGAAAAATATTTTTAATCATTTTATATTGTTTTTTTTTAGACTTAATAATTTCTTTTTTTCAACTAATTATTGTTTCCAAAAGTAGTTGCTGATTAACCCTTTCAATTTCGGATAACGTTCATTCTGAATTTGGTTGAATGGCGTTAAATTGTGTGCTTTTGTTTTTAAGATTTAGAAATTATAAAACTAAAAATTGATCAACAGGGGGTAAAATTTTATTTTCGGTTAAGGTTAAACCGTATTTATAACAGATTAATGATGTTTTATCGGATAGGATGATTTCTAAATCTCCGGTTTAACCCTTTATTCTATTGTACATTTGTATTGTACAACCATCGGAAAGAATTTTTACCGAAAGACGACCAAATTTAGTATTTTGCGGTGTCCGATACTATCACAATGTCGCTAAATAAAGCATAGATTTGCCTTTTTAAGATACAAAAACCTACTTGAATGTTACTATTAAATCCGGATTGAATCCGGATTCCATACGGAATTATATTGATAATTTCCGGTTATAACTCTGGCCAAATTTATATGACCCAAATTAATAAAATTGGATTACAAAAAAGAATA
This sequence comes from Oehlia diaphana, assembly GCA_003833135.1. Lineage (NCBI taxonomy): Eukaryota > Fungi > Glomeromycota > Glomeromycetes > Glomerales > Glomeraceae > Oehlia > Oehlia diaphana. The sequence continues at coordinate 127,292 of QZLH01000015.1, forward strand.
TTCCATAAAAAAATAAGGAAATATGATTGAATTACATCACGTTAGAACCTGATGTTCCACCTGATTTTACAAGTATTAATATTTTGAATAAATCCGGTATAATATAAGGAAATAGAATTTTTTTTCATTCATTCATATAAGTGTATATAGAATTATGATTTGATCGTATCTTTTTTGTTTTTGTTAATATAGTACTTAAACTAGGAAACGGAAACCGTTGTAAGTCCGGAGCGAAAAAAAAGTTATAAATAAACATTTATTTTCATCTGATGTAGCAATGACGTGACGCGTGCGGACAACCGGATATCGTCACGTGACACTATTTGACATAGTCCTTCGAAAACATATAGTCCTTCGCTTCGCTCCGGACAAAAATCAAATTTATATTTATTATTGGTTAAATTCAAGTTTGATAAAAGTATAGTGGAACCTCTTGGATCAAATTTGTTTTATTAAATTTATACATCACAACTTATTATTGGAATTTTCAGACTGGACGTCCTCGTACTTATCGTTTTGCGACGAAAATATGGACATTCATTATTATTAAGAATCCTAATTACATGAATCGTTACCTGCTGACAAAAATCACAAAATCAAGATTGTAGCTTGTAATTCAAAGAAGCCTGGTGAAACTCTAGTGAAACTGGATACAAAAATTAAAAAATATGTTTTGTTTTTAATTTATCTTCTACTCTCTTTTTATTTTTATTTTTATTTTTAATTATTTGGTAGGATCTCCTTTTAACAACAAATATATTTGTAAAATGATAATTATTAAAATATATATGTATTATTCAATTCTATTATTGCATTATTAATAAGAGCCAACTAATTTGCTTTGTTCCAAAATTATATTTTCCTTCTTTATTTATTTTATGAAAACTTTAATATATGAAAAAAAAATCAACAAATGTATAAATTATTATCTATTATTAAAATTTACCTTTATCATAACCAACTTCAGTATAAAAGTTATTTAATTTTTGAACAACATATTTTAACCGTTCATTATTGTGTAACTTTTTCTCAAAAAAAATCTTTACGATAAGGACAAGGTTTCATTGCCAACTTGATTGATCCAAAAAAAAAAATTTTTTTTTTAATATATACAAAAATATGTATGTATGCAAAAAAAAAATGATAAAACATACTGCAAATATAGGTCGGACGACTATTCCATGAAATGGTTTCAAAGTAACACTATAAAAGAAACTGAAAGTTCATCATTTCCATCATTAATAGAACGTCCTAACTCCTAATGCTACTGAAGTAAATTCCAATCCTCTATACTTATATGAAATTTATAAAGTAATATGAAATTTATGAGTAGGATCAGTAGCAGGACGTTTCTTTTCACCTTGTTCGTCAATCACCAGCTTTTCGAGAGTATGACTCTTTGTTGGGTCAGCATCATAACATTTCCTAATTTTCTATAAAGAAAATTAATTAAAAAGATTAAAACTATTAAAAAAACCATTGAACAGATTTTAAAAAACCTTTAACCCGATTAAAACTGTTAAAATGATTAAAACGTACCTCAATGTTTCCATTTATATCATTTTGAACAACATTAAATACCTTTGAACCAAGCAAATATAAAAAGAAAAAAGGTTAGAATAAAATTTCTATACATTCTAAAGGAAGAAATAGATTTTTTTTTTCTTACCAATCAATTTTACAAGTCCATCGGTTGCTTCAAGAAACGGTATGGTTTCAATACATCTTCCGCAATAGTTATATCAGTATAGTTTCTTTGAAGATTATCAAAATAAGTAGGCATTTTTTTTTTTAAAAAAAAAAAATAGAGAAACGATAAATAATAATAAAATAAATAAAAAAGTCTATATTTTTTAATTACGTATATTATATATATAAATAATGTGTGTATAAATTGCGATAAAAGAGAAAAATAAATTGTGATACTTTAAAGAAAAGTATGAATGGATTTTATTTCTATATATTGCTTAAAAAAAAAATTTTTATAAGCATTATAAGATTGTAATCATCCAATAATAAAAATATTGCAGTATAAATGATATATGAGAAAGCAAAGCAAATCTTGCATTGCCCAAAAGAATGGATTTTCAATTTGGGAGAATTGTTCAGGGCAATTATTCCTACGAAAAGTATTTATACTTAAATATACTTAAAATAAGGAATAACTATTATTTATTTTAACTGTTTATTTATTATGCAGCTGGTATAATAACAATTAGTTGTATCCAATAATATGTGCGACAACCGATTTCTTATATATACTGGAATCAAAATTTTTTCTCAATTTCATTCATTCTTTTTTAATCGCAAAAATCATGTCGTCTAACGTTGCAACTGGATCAACTACTGTACCTTTACCAAAGAGAAAATTTTTTCATTAATAATTTATATAGAAATACAAAATACATTAATCCCAAAAAAAATTTCAGATAGATAAGTTTACAATATTGGCATCAAATAGAATATTCTTGAAGTATATAAATTGAGAATTTAAAAAAAGGAATGCAATTTCAAAAAAACACGGTTGATGAAGTAAAGAAATTTAATGAAAAGGAGACTGAAGGATACTAAGAATATTAATAAACATGCAAATACTATCACAGTAGATCATAGGTTGATGGTTCAAATTTTCTTGATCTGACGCAAGATGATCTTTTGAGTATTCAAATACCTCTTGGACCAGCTAAAGGTATTGAAAAAGTGATTAATGAAATTAAAGGAGGTAAGTGAATTTCATTTTCACTCACAATGTCATATTCGCCAATAATACTGAATACTTACTTATTCTTGTGATTTTCTTTCCTGCTTCTTATCATCAAACCCGCCCAAAAAAACATTCTAGAGCAACCTGTTGCTGGTAAGTGGGTCGTAATAAATTAGTCAACATGAGTGAACACGACCTGGCTTAGCTCTTGTGTCAGTTTTTTCCATGATTTATTATAACTTATATGGAGAATGCCTTTCATTGTAGGTTTTTCAAAAGAACCAACCGGCCTGATGCATGTCTTTATTGACAATTCCAATGTGGAAATTGAGGGAAAGAAGTTGATTAGTAAGCTTGAGAATGTTTTTGAGGATCAGCTCTGGATAGACTATGGAGAAATAATTCGTAATGGGTGACAAATGGGCAACAATCCAATCATTGTCAGGTCTCGTCCACCTACAAATGATTCTTTGTGGGAAGAAGTTGATTTTGAGTGGAAGTCTACGATCAGAGTTTTATAAATCATAAAGAGAAAAAGGTAGATAGTGAACTCAGTGCTTCCATTTGTGATGCCATTCAAGAACATAAAAGTGTATTAGTTGCTGGCGACGGAGATTACAGTCCTATGTTGAGGCGAGCTCTATTGAGAAACTGGACCATTAAGATCTAGTTTTGGATTAAAGGTGATGAAATATTGCGACTATGGATTATTAAATTATTGTACTCAAAGTAACCTACCCTTTAGGAATGTCTTATCAGCTCGAACATATAGATGCACCTCATCATCCTGATTTTCCTGATTTGCAAACAATAATCTTAAATCTGGATCCTTATTATTTACGTTTTATATATGCTTATGGACGTGTCAGGAAAAAATATTTCTCGAGATAGATGATGATACTGGAACTTGGAATTATAAATAAATGATGAAATGTTACGAGTATTTAAATTCGTTCTGTTGGTGATGGTACAAGCCCAGTACTTTTTACATGTATTTTGATGATTATGAGCAATGGAAAGAAGCAAAGAGTTGGGTGAAAAACAACTATCCACAGGTCCTAGAATTCAAGAAAGGTAAGTACTGTTTATTATCATTTCCAAAGCATGCTTGAGTTCTAATTTTTAGACTCTTGGCAAGAATATCAAATGATCATATATATAACTATGACTTACGAACTATTGTACTTTTAAAATGTTATTTATTTATATCATCGGTTTGTAGATGTGCTCCCAAATTAATTTCAAGGCAAAATGCCTTTCCAATAAGTTATAAGTATTTTTTCTTGCAGATCGAAAAAAAAACTATATCAATGTCTGTTATTTCTCGTGTTAAAAATAATTATGGTTTACAATCCCTATGACGTAATTTCATATGACGGAGTTTAAGACTGTTTTTGATTGTCCACAATTAAGATATTGTAGATATTTTGCATGTAAGAGTAGAGTTATACTTTTTGATGCAATATATTTTATGTATTAAGATATTATTTTTTATCAGATATTTTTTTTTGCCAAAAGGATCGTGATTATTACCTTATATAAAATCTGATTTATGACATGCTTAGTAAAATTGGGATCGATAAGATAGAGCAAATCTTTCACAACCTCAGGATGAATTTTATTATGTTCCACTTAGTCATTATTAAGTTTTTCGTATAAAGTTTTGCCTATTTTTTTTTACATATATACGGATGTGAAGTGTGTGTAATGCATCGAATAAATAATAAATTTCTTGATCGATACTGACTGCATGGATTTATTGCCGAATGCCTGAACCCTACACAGGTTCAGAAATAAATTCTTTGGAAGGAAATACTTTCTATTATTCCTTTGCCTTAATCTTAGAAACCATTTTGCTAAAGCAATCAGATTATATTCTACAGATCAAGGGAGGTATACTGCGCTATCTTCTGCGCAATTTTGATGAGCCAGTCCATTATAAATTTAACTGAATTTTTTAAACTGCGTCCTTGTGATAAGTTTTCTTGATTGCCAGTCACTGGATCATGCGAAGCGCCTTTGGCTATTTTTCCTCTGCGCAATTTTGCTGAGTACAGACTGCGTGTCCTAACTCTACCATCAGATATTTGGCTGTTTCAGGAGATAAATTAACCTGACGCTGATCCTATGCTTACATCAGAATAAATGTAGGTTTGGACAGAATTATCTGATGCTACTGGTACATTATTTGTTAGTTTTCCACTGTACCGCAATTTTTTACATAGATAAGATTATCTCTAACAAATTTACTATTCTCTTAAAATTTCTGGCATATTGTCAATTCTAACATCTTTAGCAATGCTTTCTCCACTTTTTTTGCTTGAAATAAAGTTTCTATTCCTTTATCCGAATCTATAATAATATCTGTCATCTCGTTTTAATAATATTTAATTTGTGAAATTGATTGCAAAGCAAATTGTTAGAATATTATTTACTAATATACAAATGGCATTTTATTCTTATCCATACACTTATATTAATAGTCATATATGTGGAAAAAAATGTTATCAGCAGGAAGGATGCCATATTCATTGGAAAAGGTGATCTCGTATTTCTTGTGGTGAATGTGATACACTAACGGCGTCTTCTTATAGAATGTGTGTAAAACATGCTGGAAAGTATTATAGTAAAACTAATTATTGTAAAAATAAACTTCCATCTCCAGCTACTAGTGTTTCAAATTCAACCGATCTGGTAGGATCATGGGAACTAAGTCTCGAGAACAGAAAAGGATTTTCCAATCAGGAACATGTACTTCAGATCAAAATCTGTAAAAATTTTGGAATACTGCCAGCTACCTACTCCCGCCTGATAATTTACTATACTTAACTGATGATGAATGATTGGGTTTATTTGACTAATCAGTGATAAGAAAACTGGCTTTGCCAGAGGATGCTAAGGAAGAGGATCAAGGGAAGTAGGCATATACTAGGAATGTACAGTATTAGGTTATATTTTTTTATATACTTTACGCAGTATTAGGAAAAAATCAGTCAGATATTGTTGCCTTGCCGGTTAGATGAGAGATTTCAAGTGTCTGAGTCCAAAGCAGTGTTGGAAAAAATTGGCCGGGGTATTCTGAAAAATGTTTCTGAAACCCAATATATATGCATTTTTATCACATGTTTTACTTTCATATTTTGCGTATACGCTCTGCTTTGCTCTGCAGCTCTGTAAACATTATTTGTTCTCATATTTTGTGTATATGCTCTGCTTTACTCCGCAATACTGGCATTCATATTTACTTTATGGTTTGGTTACCAGTTGTCCCACAACATTGCGAACATTATATACTTTCATAATTTGTTTATATGTGCTTCGCTTCACTTTATACAGAGGCACTGTTACGCTCTGCCTATGGTAAACCATGTATTACATATGTGTTTTGGGTTGAAAATAAGTATTTAGATGGAATAATGATGTTAGGATATTTGTTATGATAATGGAATTGGTACATTTATTGAAGTCGAAATTATAAATAAGTTAAAATTATTTGAAAGGAAATTGAAAATAAGCTTTTTTATTAGGTCAATTTTAGTTAATATAAATGGCCAAAATAAAAAACTATATATAAATGAATATGTTTAAAACACTGAGGCACAAATACAAATCTATCATGTACACAATAATTTCAGCCCACATTATGGATAATTTTGGCCCAAATATAAATAATATAAATAACAGATTTCTGATCGATCATGATTGGCTCGATCAAAAATTCGTTAGTTGAAATTACACAATATTTTATTATTAACAATTTCTCACAAATGATACACAGCAAACAGGTTTTAAGAGATAAAAGGAATAATGAAATTTGATTGAATCGTGAAAATTGATTCTCATTTGGTTTAATAATACCAGATTAGGTATGTATTACGTGACTTCAATATAATAAAAGGGAATTCATTATAAATCGCCATCAAAATCGATGTAATGTTCTGGGAAAATTGAAATTCATTGAATATCGTAAAAATGACTATAAATATACAATATAATTTGGTTAAGATTTTAATCACGTGGTAGTTACTTTTTTGCTTTTTTTTGTATATTTTCATTGAGGGCGTATTTTACTTTCGTCAAGAAACGTAAATTTACAAATACCTTAATTTCCCTGTTATTTTTTATAACATTCACAATGTCTGATAATATCGAAGATTCAAACGAGTGGATTGATTGGATTGAAAAATCCATTTCTAAAAAATATATTAAATATTATGAATACGATCATTTTTATAATATTAAAGAGATTGGTTCCGATAGTATTGGAAAATTTTATCGTGCAAATTGGAAAAATTCTAATAAATATTTTGTATTAAGATCATTTTTTAATTTTAATGATACAATCACTAAAGAATTAGTTCATGAGGTAATTATATATTAAATATTTGTATATTATCAGTTATGCGTTCCTCACTTAAAAGTTAAAACTCTATTTAGCTTAAACTTCATCGGGTAGTTGGATTTCATGAAAATATTCTCCACGTTTATGGTGTTACAACTTACGATAAAGGTAAGAATAATTTATATTATAGGTAAAATTATTTTTTAAATTATAAAAAAAAAACTTATGATTTATTCTCATAATTAGATCGAAATGATCAATACTTATTGGTACTGGAATACGCTGACGGTGGTACTCTCCAGAACTATTTAAAAGAAAATTATCTCGATCTTACTTGGAGTGATAAATTAAACTTGGCAATTCAACTGTCCTATGCTGTATCATGTTTACACGATGAGGAAATTATACACCTGGATTTAGTACGTTCTATATTATATTATATACACTATGAAAATAGTTACACAACCAATTTTAAAATTTAATTAATTTAATTTAATTTAATTTAGCACTCCAAAAATATAATGGTTCATCAAAATATCGTAAAGTTGGCTGATCTTGGATTGACAAAAAGAATCGAGGAAGGATTCAAGCTTCAATCAAAATTATTTGGAATAATTCCTTACGTTGATCCAAAAAGATTTAGTAGACAAAAGAATAACAATAAAACACGATACCCATTAAACAAAAAAAGTGACGTTTACAGTATCGGTATACTCCTATGGGAAATATCTAGCGGACAACCTCCTTTTTATACTGACGATGAACTGTATGACATTGATTTAGCCGTAGAAATTTCACAAGGTTTAAGAGAAAAGATTGTTCCAGATACTCCCTCAGATTATTCTAATTTATATACCGGTAAATAATAATATATTAAATAATTAACCACATAATTTATTAAAATATAAATATATATATTTCATTATTTAGAGTGTTGGAATAGTGAACCAGTTTTTCGTCCAACAATGAAAAAAGTAGTTGAAAGACTAAAATTAATGATATCAACTAATCAATCGGCAAGCCACCCATGCTATGGAACGCGAGTGGAAACAAATGCCCAACAGAGTAATGACAGTTTCCTTCAACCACCAAGCGAACAACAGTCAAGCACTATAAATTTATTTGATAAAAAATTCGACATAATTGTTGATGAAATCATTAATCTTATATCTGAAAATCTAAATAAAGGAAAAGCGGGAAAGTTAATAATAAAACGTGTTTTAGATTATCTAGATAATCATGATACTAATGAAGTTTATGAATGGCTTTTATTGAACCAGAATAATATAAAATCTGTTTTTTTACTTGGTTATTTTTATTATTATGGAATTATTATTACAAGCGTAAATTATGAAAAAGCATTCAACTTATTCATTATTTCATCAGAAAAAAACCATTTATTATCACAACATTATGTTGGAATATGTTATGAATTTGGAAATGGAACTATGAAAAATGAAAATATGGCTTTCGAGTATTATAAAAAAATAGCAAATCAGGATTGTATTGTAGCAGAGTTTAAAGTGGGTTATTTTTATGATAAAGGAATAGGAACTGAAAGAGATGAAAAGCAAGCTGTTTATTGGTATAAAAAGGCTGCGAGTAATGGACATTTCGTAGCTATGCATAATCTTGGTCTTTGTTATAAAAATGAAAAAGGTGTTGAAAGAAATTATAATAAAGCTATTAGATTATTTAAAAAATCAGCTGAAGGGAAAGATACAGATGGAATGACAATGTTAGGTTATTGTTATAGTAATGGAATTGGAACTGATATTAATAAACAAAAGGCGTTTAAATTATATCAAAAAGCTTCGAATTTAGGAAATATTATAGCACAATATAATCTTGCGATCATATATGAAGATGTTAAAGATATTGATCAGGCAATTTATTGGTTTGAAAAGTCTGCAAATCAAGGAAATCAAAAAGCACAAAATAAGTTAGAAAGTCTATTAAATACTAAGAATGTAAGAAGTAATAATAAAGTATCTATTAAGAATGTAAGAAGTAAAAAAAAAGTATCTACATGGCTAGAAATTGAATATTCAGATTAAGATACACCTAATGTATATAATATTAATTTCATTAAAACATTTAAATAATAGTATTTTCAATTACCTTATCGTTTATAGTATTTGATTTTTTTAGCGTTTGGACGTGGACGTCAGTAAATATACGATATACGTAGTAGGTTGTAGGACTTTGTAATTAATATAAATATAAATAAATGTTGAGGATATAATAAACTTTATTTATTAATTTCTAAAAATTGACAATTAATATATTGATATCTACCAAAATATTACAACTATTTACAGTATATAGGATAAATATTATAAGCGCAAAAATGGCGCAGTCCCGAATTTTAGACATCGTTTAAATGTTGCGCCTTGCACAAGTAAGCCTAACTATAATGAATTCAATAATAATAAATATTTATGTGTGTATGTATATATAATTTCCAAACTTATATCAATCATTACACCAATAGCAAAATGAACGCCTCATCTAACAAAAGAATAAGAATAAAGTTCTTTGTGCATAGGATTTACACTTTCAATCTTTCTTAAATTAATCCAAATACAATAATCTCAATAATAGTAAGCGTTGAATAAGCTCCTAAGCTAAAGAGAAAGAATGTTGTAAACCCATAAGCCACCATAAAATGCAGTCAAAGCTACGAATATATACAATGCACCAACGAATTCCCTGTAAGTAGGTAACCGTGCTAATTTTTTTAAAAAAATTTCAGTCAGTTTTCAGAGCCGTTAATATTTCATTTCAAATTCCAATGTCGCAGTATTGTTGATAACTTACGTCTATTAGTTAATACAAAAATACCAAATAAACATCCATCCTGTAACGATGAAAGCTCCAACTCGAAGAGGAATTCAGATACTAAAAAATATTAGAAATAGAGTTTTAGTTTTGAAATAATTTTTTTTTTTTGCATGATACTTTACGTTTAACTCTAATTTGTTTAATTTCGATTATTTCGATTTGAAAGAATCAATTGATGAATAAATATATACAAACATATGTACTAGTATAACTCTCACGCTTCTAAGTAACCATATGTACTGTATATATGTAGAGAGTCCAAGAATGTTAACTTCTACGCCTTATAACAATGAAAATAACACATGCAGCATTAATCACCATGCATCGACACATGTTAATGTGCGAACTAATAATAATAAATCATGTGAGTTTAAATGCGATCTTATTGAAATGTGACTTCAAATGACAGCAGTCTATTAACTTCTGAAATGTACGGACTTAAAAATGTATTGTTTATAAATTACGTCATGAATTTGTTAACTTTTATGTTTTAGAAAAAAAAAATAATATTTAAAACGTGAAATTTTTTATTCATTTTACTTTTATTGTACTATAAAATGATGAATAACTGATAGGGTGTACATATATTTTAACTAATAAGTGCTCTTAAATACTCAAATATTACAAACATTTAAGGTTATATTTAGCTATATCATTTCCTAAATCTGCGGCTTTTTGATAATGCTCAATAGCTTTTTGCTTATCAATTTTGGTTCCAATTCCATTATTATAACAATATCCCAACATTGTAATTCCTTCTGAATATCCCTTTTCTGCTGCTTCTTTGAACAATTCAAATGCTTTATTGCAATTTTTTTCAACCCCCTCTCCATCCTTATACATAAGAGCAAGATTATGTTGTGCTGTTTTATTTCCTAAATTTGTAGCTTTTTGATATAATTCAAATGCTTTTTCCTTATCAATGTTTGTCCCAATTCCTTTATCATAACAATATCCCAACATTGTAATACCGTCTAAATATTCTTTTTCGGCTGATTTTTTAAATAATTCAAATGCTTTATTATCATCTTTTTCAACGCCATTACCATCTTTGTACATAAGAGCAAGATTATGTTGTGCTATAGCATTATTTTCTAAATATGCTGCTTTATAATATAAATCAAAGGCTTTTTGCTCATCAATTTCTGTTCCAATTCCATTATTATAACAATATCCCAACATTGTAATTCCATCTGGATATCCTTTTTCAGCTGATTCTTTAAATAATTCAAATGCTTTATTATAATCTTTTTCAACACTTTCTCCATCTTTATAAATACAAGCAAGATTATGTTGGGCTATACTATTTCCTAAATTTGCGGCCTTTTGATATAATTCAAATGCTTTTTCCTTATCAATTTTGGTACCAATTCCATTATCATAACAATATCCTAACATTGTTATTCCATCCACATTCTCCTCTTCATCAGATGACTTTTTGAATAATTCAAAAGCTTTATTATAGTCATTTTCAACACCTTTTCCATCTTTATACATATGACCAAGATTATGTTGAGCTGTACTATTTCCTAAAAATGCAGCTTTTTGATATAATTCAAATGCTTTTTTCTTATCACCATTAGTTCCAATTCCATTACTATAACAATATCCTAACATTACTATTCCATCTATATTTCCTCCATCAGCTGAGTGTTTAAAAAATTCAAAAGTTTTATTATCATCTTTTTCAGTACCTTTTTTATTCTTGTAATAAAGACCTAGATTATATGCGGCAATCAAATGTCCAATATCTGCAGCTTTTTCATACCAATGAATAGCTCGTTCTTCATCTTTTTCAATTCCTATTCCTTTATCATAAAAATAACCAACTTTAAATTCTCCTAATGCGTAAAGTTTGTTAGCTATTTTTTCATAATATTCAAAAGCTAGCTTTTCGTTTTTTATTGTGGTTCCATTACCAAATTCATAACATATTCCAACATAGTATTGTGCTAAAATATGATTCTGTTCTGATGCATCAATAAATAAACTAAATGCCTTTTCATAATTTTCTTTTGTTGTAAAAATTCCATAATAATTAAAATATCCAAGTAAAAATATAGAATTTGAATTATTTTGATTATTTAAAAGCAAATCATAAATTATTTGTGAATTTATATTATTATTATCAAGATATTTTATAACAAGTTGTTTCACTACAAATTCTTCCTTTCCTTCATTTAGATTTTCTAAAATAAGATCAACTATTGTGTTAATGATAATTTCGAATAAATAATATTGTGATAATAAATTATTTTTTTCTAATGATTTAACAAATGAACTATAAGCCTTTTCATAATTTATATCTTCTATAATAATACCATAATAATCAAAATATCCAAGTAAAAAAATAGAATTTGAACTATTTTGATTATTTAAAAGCAAATCATAAGTTACTTTTAAATTTATATTATTGTTGTCAAGATAATCAATGACAATTTCTTTCACCTCTTTTCCTTCTTTTCCTTCATTTAGATTTTTTGAAATAAGATTAACAATTTCGTCAACAATTATACTAAACTTCTCTTTCAATAAAGCTAAAGATTCAATTATTTCATTTGCACTTATCTCAATATTTTGAATAACTTGAGATAATCCTCCATATAATAAATCATTAACATTTGAAGGGATTTTAATATTATTATTCATTTTTGAATCAATTGTTTGATAATTATTTGTCGATACTAAAATCATTGAACTTAAACTGTTGACAACTTCACTCATAGTTGGGCGTTCATCTGGTTCGGTTTTCCAACATTCTAAATTATTAAGAATATATAAATTAATAAAATAATACTATTATAAATTTCAACATCAAAAATTTATATCATATTTACCAGTATAAAGATTAGAATAACCAAGAGGGGTATCTTGTATAATTTCTTCTCTAAGATTATTTTTCGAAATTTCTTCGTCTAAATTAGAAGAATTAGAACCATAAGTTTGAAAAGGAGGTCGACCACTAGATATTTCCCATAAAATCACGCCGACGCTGTAAACATCACTTTTTTCTTTTAATTGATATTTTTTTTTCTTTTTTTTTCGTTTGATATACTTTTTCGGATCAACATAAGCTATTATTTCACGAGGTATTTCAGATGATTTTGATTCAATTCTTTTTGACATTCCAAGGTCAGCCAACTTGATAATATTTTGATGTACGAATACATTACTGGAACGCTATATAATAAAATTATTAGATAATCATCATTCGTATTAAAAAAATATTATTATTATTTAGTAATAAAAATAAATGGATTACCAAATCACCATGAACAATTTTAATTCCTTCTTCATGCAAATATGATACGGCATTGGCCAATTGAAATGCTAGGTTGAATTTATCATTCCAAGTGAGGTTATGAAAATTTTTCTTTAAATAATCCTGGAGGGTACCACCATCGGCATCATCCATTACTAACATATATCGGTCAATTTGATTTTCTATTTGAGAAATAATTTTAGTTAATAAATTTTGTGTAAGGTAAGTTAAACAATTTTTGCAGTAAAGGCCATTACAATTTAGAATTTTATTCAATGTCACCTCCTATATTAGTTATACTAATTACCATTTTTTAACAAACGTAATAATCTCTCCTCGTTTTTTAAGAAAATTGAAATTAAAATTGTGACGGCCAAACATCACTAAAAAAACATTATCATACCTTCATTAGAAGTTGTAACGCCATAAAATTGAATAAAATTATCATGAAAATCAACCTCGTGATGAAGTTCAAGCTAGGTCAATAAAAAAAGAGTTTAGTTAGAAAACTCGAATATTATTATAAAAAAACAGGATACTATATTATAATTACCTCACGAACGATTTCTTTAACGGTCATATCGTCGTAATTAGTAAATGATCTCAATATTAAATGTTTATAAGAATCTTTCCAATTTGCACGATAAAATTTTCCAATTTCGCCAGAACTAATTTCTTTAATATTATGGAAATTCTCGTATTCATAATATTTAATGTATTTTTTAGATATAGCTTCTTTAATCCAATTAATCCACTCATTTGTATTATTATTAATTGGTTCAATTTCGGTATTATCAGACATTATGAATTTTATTAAAAGAAAATAAATATTATTGAGTCGAGGTTAAATTTCATGCGGTTGAAAATTCAAAAATTTAAGGCTTATTTTAATATTTAATCATATGACCTTTATTTACTGCAGAATGGTTGAATACAAGGTGATGAAATAATTTTTTTTTTTTAAAAAAAAGGACTTTGTGTAATGACTTTTAAATGTACAAAAAGTTTGATCAACAGCAAGTCAACATTTATGCGGGAAAAAATCACGTGATTTTGGTTAAATTTGGGGCGTCCTTAGGTCCTTAGGGGTGTACAATATTAACGTACAAACTGGCCTGAGTTTAGGAGTTATGCACTTGCACGTGATAGCGTTAACGTTAACTCCGGCCAGTTCGTACATTAATATCGTACACCCCACTGTATATTAAGGAATCCCTAAATTTGGGGCCATAATTTTTTAAGTGAATTAATAAATTCTAGCATTTAATTCGGGCCAAAATTAATAAATTTTTTGTTAAATTCCTTTCCTCCTCTTGTTATGTTGTATGTTAAACAATATATTCCAAATTCATGCGTTACAACTTTACATCTAAAATCAGAGTAGTATAATAATGGGCCCAAATGATCCAGGAGATCGTTCCGAGTATCAAAAATTTTTTCATATAGCGTAAACTCACAGTAAACATACTTGTAAACTTAAGTAAATAAATTTGTCTTTTGCTTATTATTCGCTCTGAAAATAAACGCTTCCTATTAGTAAAATTTTTGGCACATTTCGTCAAATGGTCCCAGAAGGTCGTCCTGGGTATCGAAAAATTTTTTATATAGCGTAAACTCACTGTAAACTTACATGTACTTGTAAATTTAAGTAAATAAATTTGTCTTCTTGCTTGTTATTCACTCTGAAAACAATTGCTTTCTATTAGTAAAAATAAAAATTTACTTTGTCACAAACAAGTCTGAAACCAATTTGGTTATCATCCTGGCTATCATAAATTTTCTCATATATTATATTATAATTAAATTGCCCCCTATTTCATGCTACATTATAAATAAAAATGTATATAAAAAATGGTGACTTGGGTGGGTGGCGTCAGCAAAAAGGTATACATTTTAACACTGCTTAGAATTGTAAAAGAAGGCAAACTAATTGTGAGTGTCTGTGAGTGACTAAGTTAGTCGTTTGCATAAAAGGGCAATCCATACCAATAGCATGCATATGAGGCAAGTAAAGTTAACCAGAAGGAACATGAGCCTTAAGGCAAATGTGGATGCCTCTGGGAGAAAAAATATATTAGCATCCGCATTGCCCTAAAGGGCTTATGCTCCTGCTAATATATTTTTTTGACCATATGCTAACCTTCTCTAGTGTATATTAATATATGAGACAAAATAAGGAAATAAATAAGGTTCACAACGTTGCAGAACGTAGCATATCTACCAGGATCAATAAGATAGAGGAAGGACTTAATAAAACTCAAAATATTATGAACCAATTAGCCAAAAAATTCCAGAAACTAAATATACATAAATGTAATATTAAACAAATAACACGAATGTAAAAAATATATAACACCAGCACCTTCTGACTCTTCGCTCATAGTGCTGGTTGCCTGAATTTTTGCAAGCTTCTGTTGCTGATGAAATTCTTGAAAATGATACTTACCTGCATGTTTTCTACATGCATTATACACGGAGAAAGTCAACTTACCGCATCTAAAAAATAAGCGGAATATTTGGTATCACTATTCGGAAACCTCTTGCCAAGCTGGGGCGATCCATCGCCAGTACCACCCAAGATAACTGAACTACCCAAACCATCAGAAGCAGAGACAGAGGGGGAGGAGAGCGAATATGAAACCGCTTTAACTCAGCAATTCGAAGGTAAAGCAAGGAGACCATGTTGAATTCTATGGTGGATCTACACAAGGATAATGATTTTCGTAATTTGTCACGAGACAGGTTTATAATCAAAGCCAATCCAAATGAGACCAGGAAGCGCATAAACGTTATAATGAGGAAGCCGATGCAATCTTTTGGCGAAATGATGGGCAGATAGACTTAAATTCATGATTTGCTCGTTGAATATTACTCATAAATTATCACAAAATTACAAAATTTAATTATTTGATCCCGATTTTATTGTAAAATTTAAATGCCATAGAGAAACTGGTACATATGTTATAGTAAGTTTGCGTTTCTTTCAAGATGTAGCTAGGGGTTCTAGAAAAGCGGTGGACTTATCTCATGAAGAAGATTATTGGATTAATCGGCCTATATGGGAGGCTTAGTATGGGCTGAGCCATATGAAGAAATTGCAAATGAATTAGATTTCAATGAATATTATCCGAACATCTTAGCTCATAGTAGCGCACATTGGCCAATAGGACCAGGAGAATTCACATATTAGCACTGATTATATCAGCTATAATCTAAAGTATAGAATTTATCATGCAAATATAGAAGGCCATCCAATAGAATATAAATGCACGAGAAAATTCTGCTAAAATCCTGCAGGATATTATACTCGTTATGACTTACAATTAGCAATAAATCTAGGTCTTTGCATAGGATTATCCTCTGAAAGTCCTAATGCTCTAATATTTGTGCGAAATCAGCTCATGATCTTTTCTATCAATGGGAAAGTTACCTTACAGCAATTAAGAATGAAGGCGGGCAGGCAGGCAAAGTTGCAAAACACATGTTAGTATCTCCCTGGAGACGATGAGCGAAGATCAGGTCTACACACAATTTATTTCAGCAAGAGGACGTAAAATAATATCAGAAAAACTTATCCCATTGGGTGACCGTATAAATTTACAACGGCTAAGTTTTGGAAGTTGTGAGTCGCGTATACTTAACAATAAAAACTTAGAAGAGCTTCTAGTCGAATGTCCCAATTTAAAGTCACTTACAATAAGAGGCCCTAGTCGCATAAGCACGAAAATAATTTCCTAGTCTAAAAATATTGGAAATAAAAGATTGTAGGCGGATCAAAGAGGAAATGATGTAATTTTCAAAAAATACATCCAAAAATAAAGCTCATATTTGAAGAGAGCCAAAATGAAATTGTTCAGGGCTAGTAACAGAAAGATATTATTTTGTGAGAAAAAAAAGTATAAGCGTTTTTTATACAGGAAAATATTTTTTTTTAATTGAACTTTTTCTAACTTTATTATACTGAAAAGTATAGACAATGTATTCACACAGCCCGCTCAATATCCCAAAAATCTCTCACTAGAGGCTCTCGATAAATTCTGCTGGACAAATAACACAAGGTACAAAGAAATCCGGTATGAGTTTACAAGTTAAGGAGTATTATAAAAGATACTTGAAAATGAGCATTATGAAGTGGATAAAAAGCAGGTAGAGATTGAAAAGTGCATGCTTTATAATGGGATGCTTCATAACGACCTAGGAAAAGAAATTGTCAAATTTAATATAAGACAAATAGGTTTGAGACCCCCCCCCCCCCTGATTGATGGATCTCCCTAATGGCAATATATAAATGTAGGAAGAAATTTCATCTCACAGTAAAGAATGTACGCCTCTCTTGCCTAGAATGTAATCGGAATCATCGAGTCTAGCCTACCACCATAAGCTAGATTACTGATGAGCCACTTACATAATTATTATAATTTTTCTGGCGCAATAAATATTCAGTCATAGAAAATTAGCATAAAAAAGGTCATCCAAACGAAAGTAATCATCTGATAGCACGCCTAGTGAGCAGAAAATTAACAGATATACAGAGAAATTAGCCCAGATACGGTATTTGGACTAGATAAGCAAAAAATGCAGAAGTATGTAGTGCGCTTTCGGGACAAATTAGGGCACTAGAGAAAAAATTGCGTGTTTATCATTATCGGCTCAAAAAGCTTGAAAAGGAGGTTGACGATGAAACAGAAGTTCTAGATGAATGTGCAACTAAGGATACTGTAATTGATTTAATAAATGAAATGGTTCCCTTATAATTAGTGAGAAATGTGAGAATAAATCTGATTCATCCGAGTCCAGTTCGTCCGAAGAAATGATAGAAGAGATAGTTGAACGCTATCAACCATAAAAGAGAAAGGCTAGGCAGGCGCAAGATCAGTAAATTTCCCAATCGATAGACCAAGGGAGTTTTTCTCTGGTATATGAAATATTCAGTTAGTGGTTAATAGACCGAAAGACTCTGGTCATCCTACGAAATTCGTCCCGAGTATTTGTCAAATAGTCATAGGGCAGGAAGACTTTAGACTGTCTAAGAAATTCACATCGAATTTCATATTGGGATAAGATATTTTGATGATATCTGTTGAATTCACGGTCATGTTTTAAACAAAACATTGGTGCTTTTAATGTTACGAGTAGAATTTAAGAACCAAACATGGTGATCGAGAGCAGTAAGAATGAGATGTAAATGATTAAGGATATTACTCCATAACTTACTTACATAGCAGTAATTGGTAAATTCAGCAAGATTGCGTCGATTTTCAGAATGTAAAATGATGTTATCACGGATGCTGGGAATATTAATAACTCACTTTTTCTTTTTTTCTGAACAACACGCATAGACACGGCATTCCATTGGCGGTTTACTCTGGTGCAACTCCTATAGAGATCTTTCTAGCTTTACGTAGAGCCAGCCAGTCCGGAGCAGTGATCATCAGAGAATCATGCGCAATTTTACTTTTTAAAAAATATAATTAATCGATCTATTGGCAAAATGGTAGATGACGGGATGGCTGAAGGATACAAAGAATTTGTAAAAGAATATGGATTAAGAGAGAATTGGCGTATTGAAACTGGTATGTCTGGGATGACTGGGATAGTCTTTTTTGCGAAATCAAAACCTATTGGAAAACAAGGGTGGTTAAGCGCTGGAGAGAAAAATACTTAAACGATTGTATATAGTTTATCCACCGTAAGAAATCCAACAGCTTGATGCTTTTTATCTCCCGCAAATTTTAAGGGGAGAGTGTAATCACGTGACTTTTAATTGACTATCATGGCGCAAAACATTTGTAAATTACTAAATATTAAAAAAAATATATATTATTTTCTTACCTTTTGGAACCTGAAAGTTCACCAGGTATAGTTTTTATTTAGACTTAAATATTATACTTTGGAGAAAATATCAAAAGAAGTTCCGAAAAGGTTGCGAATCGTTTAGTGAAAGTTTAGAATCTCTCTACTGGAAAACATAATATTATTTTTTAATAAAAAGCATTTTATCATTTATTAATTTAATATATTTGTATTCTATAGGTACGTTTTCACATGTCTTTACAAAAATAATAATAAAATAATAAATAATTACTCAAACTAAAATACTTTGTTCTTTGGGCTTCATATTTTAAATTTTTGCGCCATTGAAAGTCTTATTATAAATCACGTGACTACACGCTCCCCTTAAGTATGATAGAATTGCATGATATAATCCATTTTCTACTGAAACGTATTTTTACCAATATTTTGGTCAAAAGAAAACACGTGATCGCCTATTTCTACAATTCATCGATGAATTCACTAAAGAACTTAAACTTATTACTTGGTCATCACGAGCCCATTCTTTTACAATGGGAAAATCTTTAAATATTACCTCCCGAAAGAAGAAAAATTATCACCGAAACAACACATCAAACAATCACACTCGTAACACGAGACGTATTTCTCGCTCCTCAAACGATGGTTCACGAGGAAGCTATGCAGCTTACTATTATAATAGAATTTTACCTTATTTTAAACTTATTAACTACGTAGACGACTCCGCTAGTATTAGGTGGACGTCCTGCAATTTTTTACATAGTGGCGCTTGGGAATCTTATAGAGACACTCTATTATTCAATGATTGTAATATATTACCTGATTTAGTACCTCATTCTTTTTTTTTATAACTAATTAGCCTATTTCCCTAATGTATTGTTAAACATGGTGGTAGGAATGCTCCGGTTGATCCTCCACAATTTCTTAAAATAACACCAGGGTGGCACCTGCTCACGGGCGGTTTGCTTATAGCGTAGTATTAGATAACGTTCGACTTCTTTATAGAAAGTTCTTGTTTATCTTTCTGTAATCTAGTTCACATGGTTATAAAAATAAATAAAAATAAAAATAATCCATTTTCTATGGGAAATAGGTACTATTGATAAGGAAGAGATTATGGTAAATCATTGCGATGCAGATGAGATAGAGAAAATCCGTTGTGGGTTATTGACTCAAGGTAAAGATTCAATAGCGGATCATTATTTGAAGTTAAAGATGTAATGATACCGCCAATCTCTGTAAATAATCATCTCGAAAAAAAATTCTTTGGAGGATTATATCCATTATTATTTGATTTTAATCCTATTCCGTGAAAATGCTATCCTAACCAATCAGTCCGATCAATGCTAGTCCGGAGCGGTGATCATCAGCTCGGAAAATTTTGCTGGGTCACAGATTGTGTGACAAATAAGTCCTCACAAGACAGGTCTGAGACATATTAATTTTCGCATATAACGAAAATAAACCAGTATCTCTATTTTTTCCCGAACAAATGAGAGAAAAATGTGAAAGAGCGTTTAGTTCATTAGTTGCGGTACAGTCCTTCCCTACAAGTTAATATTGACACAAAACCATAAGTTATGAAGGGCTGAGGACTTCGCAATTTTGAGATCGCCGGGCATTGGTCCAGCTTTGATAGATCTACATGTGAAAAGGTATGAAGAGTCCATTTGCATGTGCTTTCAAAGCTTTCTTGGTATCATACGATAATTTTTAATCACGCCTCATATCTCCTTTATTTCTTTTCAGCAAGATATAAAGTATGTAGTGGCATGTGGAAGTTTAGCCAACTTTTCCGCAAATTATTAAGGTGTGTATATGCCAGAAGTTGTGCTTACATGCAAGCAAAATTTCTCACTATGGGCCTTGTATTTAGGAATCAGAAATGTCTTCCTGTGCAGATAATGATATTAACAGTCTTAACTTTCGCTATCGTAATGAAGAAAATAAAAATATAATTTTCGCGCTTGAAATGGAATTCGCGCTATAAGATTTGATTTGTTTGATTTTATCTAGGCCTATTTCTTCGAACAACGTATAAATTTCTCAGCTCTCTGAGTTTTTTGCGCAAGGCATCCCGGGATATATCTGGGAGACCTAGGAGATCGGAGTATAGAGAATGGAATCATACAGTAAGCTTCTTGCCTTCTTTTCACCGAATTTGCTTCTGCTACTTTATGTAATCTCATTAGGTTGAACTCTGAAATCCTTTCCATAGAGGGCCCAGATAAGATCTCTTCTTGATTGGCACGATTTGCACCATCTTCAGCATCGATGGATTTATCACATAACTGAGCTAGATGTTGCGATGCCTCGCCAATACTAGATTTTCTGGGACCGGCGGTCTCGGAAAGAATGTTGACGAAAAAAATTATTGAAGTATGGGCGAGACATTTCGCAGTTAAGGTACGAATGAAATATATTTTTTCGCATTAGCAAGGAAGTGCAGAGCTGATATCTATGTTTTTTTGCTCAGGACCTTCTTAGGCAGAGAACATAACCTTTCGGTGAGTTTTACTAAAGCAAATGTTGTTAGTTTATTTCTGAATCTGCAAGTTGTGGACAAATGAAATCGGATTAGAGTTATTGTTGAGATGTGTTATATAAATAGCTAAGATGAACAAAAGGCATTATTATAGAAACTCTATTTCACTTTGTAAAATAAGATTATGTATTATCGAATCTTGTAATTTATTTCTACATCAATAAAAATTAATGAGAATATTATCTCGTTTTTTTATCTATGCTAACGAACTTTTGAATTATACCATCTTGTATAAAAAATATTATCAAACATGCAATCCACTGATTCACTCAGAGAATTAAAATGCCAAGCTCTTAGTTGAAATTACCAAGCTTAGGAAGGAGAATGCTGAGATTCTCGAACTTAGAGAAAAGTTAGCTGAGGTTGAGGCTGAGAAAATGGAGTTGAGACGGGAACTTGCGATGAGCCGGAGAAAACTATAGCGAATTATTCAGTCAAGATTGGCAATCTTAACGCCATAAGAGAAAAATAAGATAGTTACCACTAAACTCGAATCTGAGAATGAGTTTAGAGATAGAATCACGAAAGTGGAACGGAGGGGCAGATGCAAAATGATAATGTTACCAAGGTAACCAATTCTTCTAACGACAGTAACAACAGTTCATCTAACTTCAATTCGGTTGCAGATCAGTTACCTATGGTAACGCATTACCCAAAGAACCGATACCAGAGATGGTTGTAAGAAGTCCTTAGAAGATAAGGAAACGGATGCTTTCTTGGATGAAGTGCATAAGAAAAAGGTTAGTAATGAGATTAGATAACGCAATAAGAAAAAAGTGAAAATCTTTACATCATGGAGCGTACTCGTGCGACTAAAAATTAACTCCAAGAATTCATCGGAGGATCAAAATCCAATGAGTAATGATAAAACTGTAATAACCATTTCGTCGAAGTATCTACATTATTTGCTGTATTATGTCACTACAAGTCACCAAAAGTTTATGCAAGTGTCTATCAAGAGTCTATCATAGTCAAGATGTATTCAGAAAGGTATATAAAGTACATATATACCTTAGACTTCTCTCAAATTTTCTTGAAACTTTTCTAAAAACTAATCGCTTCACAGGAACAAAATGATGTTGTCACTTAATTGTTTGATTCTAGGACAAGCTTCCGAAAAATGTTTCATTGAAAACATTGGCGAAGAATTTTCTAGATTTAATGTTTCACACTTCAAAGTTGTAGGGAACCTATACAAGATATATTTCGAAATACTAAAGAAATGAAAGAAATAAATCTTTGAAAAGTTGACAGCAAAAAGGTTGATGAAGAAGAAAATAATCTTAAAAAATTTACATCAGAGAAAAATTTGGAGGTGAAAAGATGATCCCTCGATACCCGCTTGAAGATTATTTTAAGGCTAAGGAAATCGATGCACGGGGCATTCATATAGTCCCCACCACTGGTAAGTGTCTCCTAATGTTTTACCTCTCGAATGAGAAAATTTGCACTAATAAAATATCAATTTGGTCTAATGTCATTATTTTTTGTCACATTTGTGGTTTTCTTACTGTTTCTTTATAATCGACACAAGGAACTGTGAAAACAGGTAACACGAGAAGTTTTTTTTTCATTACAGCAGAATCTTCTTGCGTAATCAGATTTTTAATTGACTTTTAATCACTAGTCATGAATGCCATTAATATTGCCTTAGAGTGTGCTATTACTAGCGATGATATTGTTATACCTCATGATAATATGCCTTTTATGGAGCGTGACACTGATAAAGCGATTACAAGGATTATAAGAAATATTGAGAACCACCTTAAAGGTTCTATCTCCAAAACAGATTTTGACATCCTTGTGAGTGGTGGGGCTCCCGGAATAGGTATGTTCTTAATATAGTGTTCAAGCTGATTCTGCACGTAGTTATTCATTTATCACTAAATCTCGTGCATAGGTAAAACACGGTTTGGAGATGAACTATTCAAACACCTGGAAATAATCAAAATTGGGTCCCTTCTGAGTGGAAAAATAATCTGCATATTGAAGGACTCTATTTAGACTTCGGTAGTGGCTACCAACTTGACCCATATGATGATGAACTAACTCCAACCATCATCATTGGCCTGCGAATCGCCTTCGTGTCTTTCATTGAAGGAAAATATTTTATGATATTTGGAACTTTTCGTAGTCTAGTCTGGGAATACAGAAACATTTTCATAATACGCAATGTCTTCAATTGCATTTTTAAGCATCTAACCCTCCAACCAAATCGGCATCTTTTTGTATTTCTTCATATTGATGAGTTTCAACTCATCGATCAGTGGGAGTCTAATGCAGTTATGAGAAGGAAAATGGTAGAAAAACAGTTCTTTAAGGGAATGATTAATGACCTTGCATCGTTCATGTTTGTATTTTTGTCCAGACATTTCTTTCTGGATTAGCACCGCAAGTTGTTATCTTTTCGGAAGAATCATCAAGGATTTCATTTTAATTCATTAATTGCCCACAACTGTCGTTCAGAGCAATGCTTAATATTGCAAATCATTATTCACAAAAATTCGATGCAGAAACATTCGACTGTGGTACGTACAAATGGATGCTTTGTCGACCATTTCTCCAACTTTTGGAAGACACTGGAGGATTGCCTCGTGCACTTCAATGCATCTTTGACTTTGCTTTGAAATTGAAGGCGGTGGAAAGAAACTTTTTGAAAAAATTAATCAACAGAATTTTAATACCATCTTTTATAATGTCAAACACTATCTCCAAAAACACTACAACATATACAAAACCATCAGGGATAATGAAAAACTTGCTTTAGAGCTTCTTTATTACAGTATTGATGAAATTCCTGTTAGTCGCAAGACATGTCTGGACCCAAGCGAGCAAGACTATACGATCGAAAATCTCGAGTGTAAACATATTATTCTCGATCCCTGCAATGCCAATTCCTCTGAATTTACCATCAAGATGCCTTTCTTTTTTATCTGTTTATACAACGACATATTAGAAATCGTGAACGGAAAACTTGAAGAGGTATTTCAGGAACAAAACAAAATGAATTGGCAACCGTGGGAGATTTTCGTAGCAAATTACGATGCATTCCGTACAAATCTGCTGATAAGACGTGGAAGGAAAATCAGCGCGTCTGGGTGAGTTGTATCGTGGAGCTCATGGGACTCAAACAACCTTAAATATTGAGGTGGAATTGAAGGAACTTTCCGTTTGCTATGCAAAAGAACAATTCCCATGTGTGAAACTAACGGATAAAGAATCAAATTCTATTGATTGGATGAAGGGTGAGAATGTGATCATCAATGGTGCATCTTCTGCATGGGGAGATGCATTCGTCGTCAGGGCAATAGTTCAAAACAACAACAAATATATCCTAATTTTTCACCAATGTAAACATCATATGTTAGGCATGTATAATTATTATACTGCTGAGGACTCAATTGATACCACAGGAGAGCTTCACAAAACTTTAAAAAATAATTGCCTCGTTGTTTAGATATCCAAATAGATAACGGATAAATTCACGGGTCTATTATGAATATTTAAATCATTTTGAATCAGATTGTCAGATCACAGATTCATCCAGATCGCAACACTAATTGCAATGGAATGCTAATATTAGATAAATGTTACTTTAAACTATTTGTTCCTTGTATTTCTAAATTATTGTTTTCTCTTCAGCTCATTTATTTAGAGATCAAGTTTTTTGATAATATACTTATAATTGCATTTATTCTAAAATTCATAACATATTTTTATAATTTCATAGTGGAGAGAATAAATGTGCATATCAGGTATATATAATAAATATAAATTTAAAGTTATATATTTAAGTCATGTCAATTTATTTTTTTAAAAAAAAAACTTAATTCGTGATTCAGATAAAAATGAGAGAGCAATTAAATGTAGGTATCCTTACATATACAAATCCATCAATTTTTAGCCAATCATTTGAAATTTTTACTGAAAAAACTTTAATATTGGCTTTATCATATTTTAATATTTAATATAAATATTTACAAAGCTCAAAAGTTTAAGAATAATTACATAATAGGAGTAATAAGAAATTAAAAAAATATCAAAAAAATTTTTTATGAAATTTTTTTTAGAAAAAATGCTTGGTTTATATATAAAATATATGTTTTTAGGAAAGTGCAATCTATTTTTAAACTTTAAAATTAGTATTTAACTTGTTGTCTACATACCAATAGAGAAAACCACTAATTAAATTTTGAATAAATAAAAAAATCATTTTTTGTAATTAATTTATATTTCAATAATTTGATTTTGGCAAATATTTTTTATTGTATAGCTTGCTAAGCTTTCTATAAAATAAAAAAATAATCCTCAAAATTGGACCAATAGATCAGAAAATAATAACAAAAATGATTTTTTTTAAAACATATCAGATAAAACTCTGCATGAGCTGGCTTGAACTGAGCCACAGTTTATACATGCTGCCCAAATTATTTAGGACACCATAATTATAATTTGGGATGCTATAATTTATTCAGTTTATTTATAATTTATTATATAAAGTGCCAAAATAATTTGGAATGCTATAATTGAATTTGGGATTTTACTTATAATTATGGCAACCCAAAATAATTTGAGTGATATGTATACCACAGTTTAGCTTGGCTTAGCTTAAAAAAAAAATTCTGGTTTGAGCCAGAATAAGCAAGCCATAAAATTTCAGCTTAAGCTAAAGTGAGCTAAGTCAAATCATAAAAATCATGGTTTGAACTAAGCTAAATTCAAGCTTTATTTTCAGATAAATATTTCACAATGCTTATTATTAAAGTATTGAAAAAATGTTGCAAAAACGTTTTTTTAAAATAATATTGTAAAAAAAAGTTTTCACAACATTTTTTTATTAAAGAATTTAAAAAAACATTGCAAACCGTTTTTTTCTAATATTATATTGTGAAAAAATATTTTTGCAACATTTTTTTATTAAAGAATTAAAAAAAAATGTTGTAAAATATTT
Source organism: Oehlia diaphana (assembly GCA_003833135.1). NCBI lineage: Eukaryota > Fungi > Glomeromycota > Glomeromycetes > Glomerales > Glomeraceae > Oehlia > Oehlia diaphana. The sequence continues at coordinate 153,751 of QZLH01000015.1, forward strand.
TTTTAATATAATATAGTGAAAAAATATTTTTGCAATATAATATAGTGAAAAAATGTTTTTGCAATATAATATAGTGAAAAAATGTTTTTGCAATATTTTTTTATTAAAGAATTAAAAAAATGTTGCAAAACGTTTTTTCTAATATAATATACTACTGTAGTGAAAAAAATATTTTCATAATGTTTTTTTATTAAAAAATTTAAAAAAAATGTTGCAAAATGTTTTTTTAACATAATATTATACAAAAATATTTTTGCAATATTTTTTTGTATAATAACTCAAGTCAGCTCAAGTTTTTTGAGCCAAAACTAGTACTGGCTTGAGCTTTTTGAGTTGAGTTTATTACTAACTTAAGCTCTTTTCAAGCTGGCTTATGAACCACTAAGCCAATTTAATTATAACTCAGTTTGGTTCAGATTGAAAAGCTCAAGTTAGCTAACTATGCATAAAATATATAACAAAAGGTTATATAATGATAAAGGTGATCTATATAATAAAGTCAATATAAATGAACAAGCAAAGAAAAGGATTGATCATAAAAAGAAATTAATTAGTGAAAAGTTAATTTCTACTTCAATCAACATTCTTGCATTTCTTTGCTGATAAAACAATTTTGTAATTTTTAACTGTAACGATTTCATATAACATGTTTTTTAAAAGTTGTAAAACTTTATTTTTAAAATAGAAAATACAGTATTTTATAAAGAAATAAATTATGTAATGTGAGTTTCTGCATCATATTATTTCTTTGCTTCTACATTTATAGTAAATTTTTACGGCTATCGCCAATACTACTAATTACAAATCTAGAAAAATAAATATTTATTTACATAGATATAATTGTAAAAATCTTTATAATTAAAGTCACATATGTATTACAATTTATAACGTTAAATAGATCTAAAATTTATTAAAATTTTCTTTGATTATCCAAATTTAATAAATTTAAATAGTCATTATATTTATTCAAATTTATGCACTTTGATCTTGTATTAAATATTTTATTATTAAATAATTTTTTTTAGAAATTTTAAATTTTTACAAATATATAAATAAATTAAATTCATTACTTTTTATATTTCATTTTGCAAATAGTCATATTTTTACTCTAAAGAAATGTCAGAATTAAATAATGATATTCTTTATTATGGTCCAATGCAAAAAGATTTGTACATTACTAAAAAAGAACAAGATTTATGCCAAAGAAAAATTTTGTAAAACTAAATATAACAGGCTGAAATTTACATATTTATTAATAAATAATTGTCCGAATTTGCTGCTAAAAATTTTTTTTATTATATAATACTTTCTTCTTCCTTAAAATGAAGTAGTATATCACTAACAGACAACAAAAAACTAATAATAATAAAGTATGCATAATTATCTTTCAAAGGCTAATTTTACAAAAAAAATTATCTGAAGCTTAAATTATGCAAGTAAGTTGCTAAAACACTAATTGTACTAAAAGTACAGTTGGAAGCATTGTATTAGATTGGAATAAATACAGTGATTGCACATTTACACCATATAAAACACTTTGGATAGCCTAATTCAACTTCAAGCATAAAAAACTGGAAGTCAATATTGTTTTTCAAATGAATTACAAAAACTAGAACTATTGAAACTAGTTTAAATGTATAAGAAAATGGTACCATTTTCTTGCATTAAAATAGCAAAACAATATGATCATAAAATTTTTATATGTCATCTATTACTATGAACTACAGCCAATTGATAAGCAATTGTAAAAAGTAAAATTGTAAGATCCTAAATTATTACTTATTTGAAATACACTTTTAAATGTATTAAAAAATGAAGTTAATTAAAAAGTGCTTAAAATACCAAGGCATATTTTAGTATATTTTGAGACTAATGAAAATGTAAAATTAATTAATAAGAAATCTAATAATTATAGTGAATCTAATAATAATGTATAATTTGGTATAATAATGATATTATAATATTTTTAAATATATACTAATAAGATTTATATTAAAAAAAAATGAAATTTAATTTATTAAAAAATTTTTTATTAACATTTTTTTTGATATACAAATCTTTTTGCACTGGACCATACATTTTACAGGATATCTAATATAAAGGTCATAATGGACTTTTGGCCAAAATAGAGGTAGGCTCCGGTGAAAAACGTCAATCCGGTCATCCGGTCAAATCACGTGATTTTTGCCGATCGTTTCCTTTTTTGGGTCAAATGTTACACAAATTTCCAAAAGCGGCATTTCCGTT
>QZLH01000015.1:156635-185800 GCA_003833135.1 Oehlia diaphana
TCTGCATATCCGTGATCGACATCACGTGATCGGATGAAATGACGGATTGAACGGATGACCGGAGCCTACCTCTAGGCCAAAAACACCCCTTTTTGCTAAAACTCAAAAAATCGTTTTTTGTAAATATCTCAGCATCCAGTGATTCAATTTTAATGAACTTTTTTTTATTTTGTAGCCCTCAATTAGCTCTACAATTTAAAAAAAGTTCATCAAAATTGGACTACTGGATGCCGAGATATTTACAAAAAACGATTTTTTGAGCCCCTGAAAAATGGGCTAATCTGCCGAAAGTGTGACTTATGACCTGTTTTGGAGATATCTAGAGTCCTCATTTTACTAAAAGATTTAATTAATACCAATTTAAATAATAAAAAAAATCATAAAAAATCTCTATATTCTTATTTATTAGTGTCTGAACTGTTCAACTGTTACATAAACAAGCAAAATTTCAATATCCAAAATTTACTTTTTCTCAATTTTTTTAATATATTGTAATAACTGATAATTAACTGATGGATAAATAATTAACCGATGGATAAATAATTAGTTGATAAATACTATTTATAGTTTAGTTTAGTCACAAGATAGTCACATGATAATGAATTTTTTTTATTTTTTTAAATTTTCTAAATTTTTTTTAGTAGAAAAAGATAGTAGATAATAGAAATAATTATCTTAAAATGTATAAATACAAGTGGTTTTTGATAAGATTTCTGCAATTCAGATTTTAATAAAAATTTTATTCGTCCTTGTATTAAAAATATAACACATTCTTTTAGCCTTTTTCTTATGATAAAAAAGTGCAATATTAATTATTTTCATAGAAATATAGAGAAATTATTGCAAATTGAAATTTTAGTGAGAAATTTTGATTTTTGTACTAACTTTTATTTTTAACCAAGCATTATTTTACGAACTTTGCATCATATTGGTGGCAACATAAGGTAAATTTCTATCTTATGGGTGACAGATATCACAATATATATATAAAAAAGCAGCCATTTTAAAAAGTTAGTGTTATTCATATTAGCTATTTATTATAGACATAATTTTTTTATTTAAATTAAATATATATTTTTGCTACTTAATACTAATATAAAGTTAAAAATTACTTATTATCTATATAGTAATATAAGGCCATTTCAAATTAATAAAATCCTTTTTGACTAAAAATTTTGAGGGGAAGGAGATAATTTAAACAAACATGAAAATTAAACATATTAAAAATTTTGGAAATTTTTGGTAAAATCAGAAATTCTCAGTACTATTAAATTTTAATAAAGGAGGGGGTATTTTAAACATATTTAAACATATCAAATATATATATTTAAATCACCCTTGAATTTTTCAAAAATAGAAGGAGAGATGTTAAATTAAAAATTAAATTGGAACGGCCTAATTAATCAAAAAATTTGTATATTATTAATTATAGAATTAAAGATTAAGATGATTAAATCATGAAAAGATAAGTATCTACTATTTAGATCTTGGATTAGATTTTTAAAGTAAGAAAATATTAAATAAATCATGTCAGTTGTATATATATATTATATTTACTAAATAAATAAATTTTTAACCTGCAGTATTGATCATGTGACTTACTATCTTGATAATAATACAATTAGTACATGTAAGTTATTAGACCATATAGTTGTCTGGATAGTTATTTATACTAGTTATTATTATATATTTCAGACAATTGTTCATTTAAGATATTGGAATTTAGGATTCAAAAAATTGAACTTTAGAAAATAAACAGTGATTTAGAAAATTAGATGTTTTAGGAAAATGTTTATTTCAGAAAATTGACATTTAGGTAATGAACTAATTTTAGCAAAAGTTCAACAATGTATTACCTAATAAATAAAGAATTAGTATTAAGTAGCATTTCTTTTATGTTTACATAATTATATTATAAAAATATGCCGATAATAAATCCAGTAAGATATAATTTATTTTCAATAATGAAATTTATTAGAATTGCAAAAATATATATAAATAAAATCTTTCTCATAAATAGTTTAGAATACTTTATAGTTTTTTTTCAAGTTTTTCATTCTAAATCTTCTAATTTATTTTGTGCTTTTTGATTTCCTTGTTCAGCAGATATTTTATACCAATAAATGGCTTGATTTATATCTTGCATATCTTCGTACCAAAGTGCAATATTATATTGAGCCATATCATTTCCTAAATATGCTGCTTTTTGATACAAATTAAATGCTTTTTGTTTATCAATTTCTGTTCCAATTCCATCATTATAACAGTATCCCAACATTACTATTCCATCTGTATTTTCTCTTTCAGCTGATTTTTTAAATAATTCAAATGCTTTATCATCATCTTTTTCAATACCATCCCCATTTATATACATGCGAGCAAGATTATGTTGTGCTATATTATTTCCTAAATTTGCAGCTTTTAAATATGATTCAAATGCTTTTTGTTTATTAATTTTTGTTCCAAATCCATTATCATAACAATATCCTAACATTGTTATTCCATCTGAATACTCTTTTTCAGCAGATTTTTTAAATAATTTGAAGGCTTCATAATAGTTTCTTTTAGTATTCTTTTCATCCAGATAATAAAGACCAAGATTATACATAGACATTAAGTGACCATTGCTTTCAGCCTTTTTATACCAATAAACAGATTGTTTTTCATCTTTTTCAATACCTATTCCTTTACCATAAAAACAACCAATCTTAAATTCTCCTAATGTAAAATTTTGATCAACTGTTTTTTTATAATATTCAAAAGCCAAAGTTTCATTTTTTAAAGTTCCAATACCAAATTCATAACATCTTCCAACATAGTATTGTGCTAATATATGATTATCTTTTGATGCAATAATAAATGATTTAAATGCTTCTTCATAATTTTCATTTTCTATAGTAATTCCATAATAATTAAAATATCCAAATAAGAAAATAGAATTTGAATTATTTTGAATATCCTTAAGTAAATCATAAATTATTTGTAAATTTATATTATAATAATTAAGATAATCAAGAATAAGTTTTTTTATTATATCTGTATTTTTTCCTTCATTTAGGTTTTTAAGAATAAGATCAACCATTTCGTCGATTATTTTGTTGAATTTCTCTTCTAATAAAATTAATGATTTAGTTGTTTCTTTTACATTTATTTTATCAAATTTTTGAATGATTTGAGATGGTTGATTTGAAATAAATATCATTAATTTTAATCTTTCAACCACTTGATTCATAGTTGGACGATTATCTGGTTCACTATTCCAACACTCTAAAACGGAATATTAGTATTTTAAAAATGAGTTTTATTAATAAATAATTAAAAATAAAATTATTTAATGAATTATAATTGAATTTACCAGTATATAGATTAACGTAATCGGAAGGTGTTTCTGGAATAATCTTTTCCCTTAGACCTTGTGAAATTTCTACAGCTAAATTGATATCATATGGATTGTCTTCGGAATAAAAAGGGGGTTTACCACTAGAAATCTCCCATAAAATCATTCCTACACTATAAACATTGCTCTTCTTATCTAACGACGGATTTACTTTATTATCAATACTTTTTCGTCTATCAAATCTTTTTGGATCAATATAAGGAATTATTCCTATTGATTGAAGTTTGGATATTTCTTCAATTCTTTTCGATAATCCAAAATCAGCAAATTTGATAACATTTCGACGAACCAAAATACTATTGGGGTGCTAGCATTAATAAATAAATATAAATAAAATTATTTTTTATAATACAATAAATATAATAATAAATGAATCGTTACCAAATCATGGTGTATAATTCCCTTATCATGTAAACATGATACGGCATAAGCCAATTGAAGTGCCAGGTTAAACTTATCATTCCAAGTGAGTTTAATCGAATTTCTCTTTAAATAGTTTTGTAGAGTACCACCATTAGCATATTCCATTACTAATAAATATGGTTTTAACTGATCATTCTGATTTTCTAATTAAAAACGAGAAAAAAAAATAAAAATTTTTTTTTTAATACATAAAAGTTTGTAAGAAATAAAATTACGAAAAATACTAAAAGTAATATTATTAAATATTTATTATACTGTACCTTGAGTGATAGTTGTAACACCATAAAGACGAATAATATTATCATAAAAATCAACTTCACGATGAAGTTTAAACTAAAATAGAAATTTATATTAAAATATACAGTACATATAAAAGAACGTAGGTTTATGCTTAGTACAATGTTTATTATATTATAATTACCTCACAAACAATCTCTTTAATAATTTTATTATTAAAATTATAAAATGATCTCAATACTAAATGTTCACGAAAATTTTTCCAATTTGCACGATAGAATTTTCCAATTCCATCGGAACCAATTTCTTTAATGTCCTTAAAATGTTTATATTCATAAAATTTAATATGTTTTTTTGAAATAGCTTCCTCAATCCAATTAATCCTCTCATTTGAATTATCTATAGCTTCAATTTCGGTACTATAAGACATGATGATTAATATTATTGCGAGAATAAAACTTTTATTGTTTATTTAAATATTAAAATAACGCAAATATATGTGATCTTCGAAAATAAACGATTCTTTAGTCCGATGGACAAGAATATGTAACACATCGGGTTTCTTCAAAAATCCTTTAGTCTGATGAACAAGAATATGTAACACATCGGTTTCCTCAAAAAAAAAAAATAAACGATTCCCCTTTATTCTGATGAACAAGAAAGAACATGTAACACATCGGTTTCTTCAAAAATAAACGATTACCCATTAATCTGATGAACAACACGTCGGTTTTTTCAAAAATAAACGATCCCCCTTTAGTCTGATGAACAAGAATATGTAACACGTCGTTAAAATTTTTTTATTTGGGTAAACGTGTACACAAAATTGATTAACTGTTAATCACACTTTTTTAATCGTTAAATCTTCAGAAGTATTGAAGCGAAGCGCCATAATTTAAAGTGGTTTTAAAGTGATTCTACGGTTAACGAATTCATTGTAATGCGGGCTGACAATCTAATCACATCATGTGATTTGTTCTGAGTACATATTAGTGCACGTCGAATAAATGAATATTTATAAATGGCTTTTGATCACCAAGCACAAATTTTTTTCTTTCTTCTATCGTAAAAAAAGAAAAATGGATGAAAGTAACTCGGATGTTTCGGATTACCTGGATGGTTCGGATTTTCCCAATGATACGTCTTTCAAAAAGAATGAAGTAAAATTTTTCAAATATCCTCAGGAAGTTGCTGATGATTTTGAAAATTTATTTAAAACTAAAGAAGGATATGACGTTATTTTCTACGTTGGTAAAGAATTAAAAGAAATACATGCACATTCACTTATTTTACGTGCTAGGTCACAATATTTCCGTACCGCAACAGATTGGAGCGTGAAAGAAAATGGAAAATTTATTTTTAAAAAACCCAATATTTCACCTCAATATTTTGAAATTATCTTAAGGTAATTCATATAAAATTATTTCTATTTATATAAAACGATATATTTATATATTGCCATAATTAGGTTTATTTATTGTGGTGAAGTCAATTTGACGAAACTAAAGGGTCTTGACATACTAAACCTTTTGATTGCAATGGATGAATTTAACATTCCAACGTTAATAACTTGCGTTCAAAACTACTTAATTGAGCATCAATATAAATTTTTACAACAAAATCCTTCGGAAATTCTTGAAACGGTTTATCAACGTAAAAATTTTACGGATTTATGGAATTTTTGTCACGAAAAAATTTGTGAAAAACCAGAAATATTATTTAATTCTGATAAATTTACTAGTTTAAAAGCACCCTTATTAGAATTACTCTTAAAAAGGAATGATTTGTCGTTAAATGAAATTGCTATATGGGATAGTTTGATTAAGTGGTGTTTGGCTCAGAATCCATCTATTCAACGAGATGTTAAGAAATGGAATAAAGATGAAATCACGATTATGGAGAAAACTATTTATAGATTTATTCCTTTAATAAGATTTTATCATATATCATCGGAAGATTTTCTATTAAAAGTATACCCATATAAAGTATTATTACCCGAAGATTTGATTAATAACATACTTACTTTTCATATGGCACCAAATAAGCAATCAAACATGAATACACAACCACCTAGAAGTACTATACCTCCTAGTGAAACAGTCGCAGCAGACGTAAGCGGAGAAAGCAGTGAAAACAGTGAATATAATTATCCTGTACCTCCTCCTAAACCAAAAAGCAGAGAAGTAAATTTATATGATAAGTGTGATAAGAGGAAAAGTTTAAAGAGCAGAATAAATGATTTCTTTAGTAAAAAACCAACCTAAGTAATATTAGCAAAATTAAGTCCACTGCTATATTTTTATGATTTGTATCTTTATTCTAAATTTTTATTTATTAAAATTTTTATGTACGTATGTGTATAAATTTATGATTCATTTGGTCATAGCACTGACTTTTTTTTAATTAGTTCATAACGTTCACCATTAATTTTTTCTACCATTATCTTATGGTAGATTTTGAGCAATATTTATTAATAGCGCCTGATCGCATACACCAAACTTGATACATAGCTACGAGAAAAAATTATAAAACCATTAAAAAACATTGAAAATTCAATAACAAGAAACAAATTAAAGTAAATTCTCTTACGATATCATCCAAAGACTAGTATTGTACTGATTCGCTATTAAAAACTCTAAAGAAACTCTCCTCATTGCACGGATGGGGCCATACTGATTACTACCATACTTTACCGGTTTTATAACCTGAAACTGGTACTAAGTTTTCAAAAATATTATAACCGAATGAACCATAATTGTGAAAAAAATGGTTTGTTACTTAGAAAGGCCATACAAAGTCAGTGGGTGTTTCATAATAAACACACTATAATGTGGATTTCGGATAATTATGATAAAAATTGTTATGAGAAATTAATTAAAATTTTATTTCTTCAAAAAAAAAATTAATAATTTCCATTGATTATAATCTCATCTTTCAGCGTAAATTAAATATCCTACTATACAATCATTAATAGATTTTCACCTCATAAATTATCGTTGCGGTAATAATTAAAATTTCTACCAATACACCAATCAAAATTTCACCCTGATTTTTGCTTTAAAATTTTCACAGATGGAATAATTCAATCCTGAAATTATTCGAAGTGATAAATATTGTTAATTACGACATTTTTGCGAAAATCATTTTGACCATTAACGTTTACGCCATTTGCTTTCTCTGACGCTTTAGTTACATAATTTAACATGACGTCATAGGGAATCGCCAAGTTAATAAGCCACTTTAATCAAAAACTCGTACATTTTTTTTCTACAAAAGTGAATTTTTTTTCTGTCCCAAAAGAACTTTCCTGTAAGCTTTCTTGATTATTTTAATTACGCAAAATAGAAATCTCATTTTGTTTTTATTCCTTTACGATATCATATTTTCTTTCACGCGTCAACGTTTCTTTTATTAGCTAAAGAAAATCATTCTATTAAATTTTTTTTAAAATGGATAAAAAAAAAACACAAACAAAACAACAAGCTACTGAAAACTCTACTTCAGATGCCAGACGTACCAGACATTCTACTCGAATTCAAGAACGCGCTGTGGATGCTACTGCGGTTGTATCTCATAAAGCAACTATATCAGATGTTCCTAGGACTAGACGAGCTGCACGAAGTACTTCTACTTCTAATTCTTCTAAGAGAAAACATGAGGGAGTTAATGAAAAAGATAATACTGCTAATGCAACAAATACAAAACGGTCTAAAAAATTTAAAATTACTGCCTCTTCAAGCAATCTTATTCCTAAACAACCCTCTACTGCTATTGTTCAAGAAGCTTTAGTAGCTTCACTGGTCGTAATTCAGGATGCCACAGTCCCTCGAGTTACTAAATATAATAAATGTGAATGAAAACTACAATAACTACAATAACTATTGTAATGCCAGATGATTCATTTATTTGTAAAAATGACTCAAATGACACAATCAATAAAAGCCATGTTATTAGATTATCTAATGTTATATTCTTAAAGCCTTTGAATTATCAAACAAACAATTGACAATATCCTTTTAAAGTTTAAGTAGTAAGGAAGTACGGTAATATATCATAAGTAGCAAGGAAAGTAATTGCTTATTAATTATAGAAATAATGTTATGAAAAATGTGAATCAAAGATGCAATCATTTAACAAAATTTATATAGACAAAGTTTGATAAAATATGTATAGCAAGAGATTTAAACTCTGATATTAAATATATTTTAATTTGTTGGCTGGACTTGCTCGTTTAATAAAATCAGTGAAGATTGGTTGTTGTTAAAATATCTTTGCATATATTCATGACAAATGTACGAAGTAAATAAAGTGATATACCTTTTTTTTTTTGAAAAAAAAAGACGGATTATAAATTAAGAAATCATTTTTATAATATAGTACCAGATATTTAAGAAAAAAAAAGAAATAACTAGTTTTCTATCAGATAACCTTAATGTATTAAGTTGAAGTACCCATCGGGTCAACCCACTTTTTTCTTATCTAAACTTTTAACAATAAACAGTAATAATAAAAGAATTATTGAAAGAATGAACACTAAAAAATATGAAAAAATACAGCTATGAACAATTAAATGTATGCCTTCTTGCATGAATATACTTATAAAAATTATAAAAATTATTCCAAACTTCTGTAACAATTTTCTTGGCTTCGGAAATAATTTCTGCTTTCCATTCATTATTTTCATGCAACTTTAATCAAGGATCCATCACTATTTAGTAATTAAGTATAAAAATATGTAACTAGTTTAAATTATGAATTATAAAAGCATCAGCTACTGCACATATATTTTGCGAAATGCTTATCATTTACACATTGAAAATTATGATAAGCTTCCCATAGAAGTTTGTACATTCATTGGAATTTCGTCTTTAAAAATATAAAATAACAACTTTTAATATTTCTAAAATGTGTTGCTATAGACAAGGTGGTATTTCTTCTGGGAACATGTTGACCTATTGTTATTAGTCTTGTACCGGATGAAATCATCATCATTCACCAAAGTGGGAACTTCTATATCCTTCTTGTCTATTATAGCGTACATCATTTTTGATGAAAGTCTTGCAATTCTTTTTCTTTTGAATTAAAATGTGATGAGATTGACATTAGCTTGCATCTGCTATTAGCGTGAAACACTTTCCCTCCCTTAAAGAACAAACTCCTGTGAGTCTTTAAATTTCCAATACCAATTGCTTAATTTCGTACTGTTTCAATGATCTTATTAAATTAACAGTAGTATTGACAGTGTAATAGATCTGAGTAGGACTTGTTTCAAAGATATAAGAATCTTTCCACATATAATTATAGCTTCCTGGAGCTCCTGACAATATTTTGTTTCTACTACATTAAAATTGTTTTTCTATTTTGATGCTTGGTAGGTAAATATTGGGAGCCATTTTTTGAAATGTTTTTAATCATGATGCAAAATTCTTTTGTCATTCAATACATATAATTGAAATTTTATATTCTTAAATATTTTATGTATTAAAGGATTTTCTAAATTAAATGCTATTATCAGTTGGCAAGTATTCTGTGTTACTGAATGAAATACTGACATTTAAGGAAAACTATTTTTCTTTTTTAACTTAATAATTCTTTTTAGTCAGTTATACCTCATGACTCTCCTGATCTTTCTTCAAATTCTATTTATCAATTCTAATTCATAATACTGTTCATTTTCTTCACTTTTAATTAAAATACCACTATATAATTTTTTCTGATAATAATATTGTAAGATAATCTCTTTCAGAACAACTTGTAATTTAGATTTTTATTAATTATAATAGTTTACCATATTTTGTAATATCCAGAACATGTAAATTCAACTGAAATACAATATATATGTTACTATCAGTATTTTTTTGCATATTCATTTCTTTATATAGTTTTTTTTCAAATCTATTTGAATTTAATAATCATATGGATGAATAGTATAAAGCAATTTGGTTGTTTTTTCTAGGATTGCAACAAATAAGAAGGAATGAAACTTTTTAATATTGTTATCAAATTTTTATAATTGCTGAATTGTTCTGATTGGTTGTTGAAATTTTTATTAAATTCTTGTAAAAAGATGGCTGTTTATTGAAAGTTAATTTTTTTGTAGAATTTTAAAGTACTATAAGAAAAATATGGTGCAAATTTTTATATAATTAATTTGCCAGTAATTGAAAAAAAGTAATACAATAATATTATCAGTTAAAGATTCAGATATAGTCTTCTTATTCATTTCTTTTGTTAGTTTTGATTGGAAATCTAAAATCCATTTTGTAAGTAGGTTTTCAATTGAATTAAAATATTATAAGTCTAAAAATTAATCAAAATACGCCATTCATTATTTGATAAATTAATTTTTAATATCTTTAATAATATTTCAAATATAACTGTTCAAAATATTCTTGAGCTTCCATTTTTTGTAATTTTTCAGTTTTAATACTTCATTACCAGCTATTTCTATTATTTTATATAATTCTTCTTTTTCTATTGCATAATTTTTACTATATTATTTATTCTAAAAATAAAATATTCTTATTTTTTAATGATTTCCTCATATTATTATACTGTAAGTATTAATATAATTTATAATTAATATGTAATTAAGATTTTTCTGTATCTACTACTATTTTTTCTATTTCTTTCCATATAAGCTGTATAAATTCTTTAGTTTCTTTTACTCGCTCTGTTCAATAGTACATCTCAGATTTTATAAATTTTCTTTTGTGTCTTTAAATCACATGTCTTTAGCTTTAAATTTTGGTGATTTATGTTTAAAATCATTGTGAATATGAGTCCAATATATTTAAATAGTATAATTACTGGCATTTATAATCAGCTGCTCTTTATCTTTTAGAACTTTAAATAGACAGTTTAAAGTTTCTTAATCTTATGCTTATTCTGTAATATCATTTTCAGATTACTTTTTAATAAAGATAGTTGAGAAAAAAATTAGACTTATTACAAAAATCTAATATAATTAGAAATTTAGAATTATTTACAATTAAAATAAACTATATATTATAGATATTTGTCATTTTAATGTACAGTTAACCTTTCTAATAATGGTTTTCAGTTCTTACTGCTCATTTTAATATGAATAATATAAACTCTCATCATAATGTATAATATTATACATTACTTATTTGAAAACTAATTATGAACAATTTCTCAAATTGTATATGCAATTTTTAGAGTATTCAGTTATTAATTGTATTTCCAATTACAACTATTTTTTACTATATTTAATTTGTACTATTTTTATATTTCATCAAAAAGTCAATTTCTTATAAAATTTAAGATTTGTGTCATTAAACCATCCAAGTTTCAAGCAAATTTTGTAACATAAATAGCTATTACTCCATTAGCTTTCTGTTTTGATAATTTTTCAATCTGTAAATTCACTATAATCTAATACCATAATAATTCTAGGTTGTTTAAATTTTGCATTATTGGCCAATGAGTTTACCTTTTATTGGTAGTTTTAAATCTAATTAATATAATAATCATTTGAAATAATTTCTAAATAAATCTATAAAATTTGCATAAATATTATCTTTGTTAAATCTATAGTAAGTGCAGTAATATAACTTTTTGTTTTGTCTTTATAGATTATTTTTATAGAAAAAAAGATAGTAATAATCTCAGAATCAACTTTATTACTATTCCAAACTTTGTTTTCACTATTATCATTCTTTTTATTAATGTTATTCATTAATATTCATATAAAATGAGGAGAAATTTTAAAAAATTTAAGAAATTATATATTATATATAATAAAAACTAATAAATTTTAGATGAAGTAATTTGAATTTAACTACTAATATTTAGATCTTCAATTGTTGTATATATATATAAAATCTATTCTTCTTCTTGTTAATTTGCAATATATTAATAATGGATCGTAGTATACACACTAAAGCAAGGAAGGAGAAATTATCTCTCCTTAATTAATTCCTACTAAGAATAGGCTTTAAATCCACATTTGCTCTCCATCCTTGTAGCTGCAATTTATTGTGTGGATTTATATAAGAATCATTTCTGGTAGTAAGTAGTTCTGGCTATCTATTGCTATAAATATAATCATATAGATTTATTAATCATATTTTGAAAATTGCTTTCAAATAATCTGTTTTGCCTATGCTAAATGCCTATGTTAAATCTTATTTATTGAGACTCTTGTGATTTGAATGGAAAGATAATCCTTAATTATGCATATAGGTGAGAGCTGCAGTTTCAGGATTAACTGTTGCCTTCTCTTTGTATAACTCTAAGTCTTCAACTCTTGAACAGAAATTAAATCTATCAATCCATCTGGAAGTCAATCTACAAGTGTTAAGTTATTTTCTTGATAGTTAAAGTTCTTGTAGATCTTGGTACTTTTCTTCTAGTTTAAATAAATGATGATAATATGCAGCAAGATTTTCTTGAAAGGTAATCATATTTTGGATCATTTACTTTTGATACAAATTATCTATCTAGGTATGTTTACTATCACTAAAAATCTGAAATGATATTTAATATTTGTTTTTCACAAGCTTTACCATATGAATAAAGTGTAAGAGAAACTTTAACCATATAACCTGATGTATGGAATAATTCGTTTATGGGGATGTCTTCAATCTCAGGCCATAGTAATGGAGGATTGTTGGTCAAATGTGTATAAAATTACCATCATACATCCAATAAATTGTTATGTTTTTTTAGCTTTGAGATCAAAATAGTTTTCTTTCATTTATTATATACTATATTATGTCAGAAAATGTAATCTATAATTTAATAAAAAGATCCCATCTCCATCCAAGAGCATTTCAGAAACCTTGCGTATGATACGGTGTATCTTTGACTTTTGAAGAGCCTTCAATGTTTGGAAACGAGCTTTTGATTTCTTTTGTGAAGTAGCAGAATGACGAGCAACTGGAGTTTCGTTGATAATCATTTTTAAATAATTTTAACAGTATAAAATATTTATTTGAAATTAATGCCCCAGTAAATCAGCAGGTGTGGATGTCTTAGTTAATTTATTCTATTTAATTTGTAATTTGAAAATGTAGAGTACAGTATAACTTCATTTGTATAAATTTTTCAAGTATAATACACTGAAAAGCAATAACTAATCATGTTCATGATGTCTTTTAAATTAATTATGCCTACATGCATGGAAACATTAGTTCTCTTTTTGTAAATGAATAAATTTTGAATTGCTAATTGTTGATTTTCATTTTAGATTTGTCAATAGATTATTTTATGCAATTGAAATTGCAGGAATAAAAAAAAAATATTTTAATGAGAATTAAGTAAAAAAGGGAATAAAAAAAAGTTGCAAAATTCAAAATTGGGCTCCTTTTTATTATTACCCTGCGCCTCATAAGTTTGATGGCGAAGTATAACTTCATAATTGATTATGGCGAAGCATATTTATGGCGAAGTTTGATGGCGAAGCATAATTGGGCGAAGCCGAAGTACAATCAACATATATTTTGTGACATTTACATACTTAAGTATAAATGAAAAATCTCTTGTTCCGATAATCTTTCGCATAAGCAAAATTTCAATCAAAAACATTACATCATAACAACTTACATCATCAATATTATTTTGAATTTGGTATTATTTATTTTGCAGTGCAACAGGTATTATGTTCAATTGTTTATTTTCAATTATAATATTATTTGATAAAGTAATAATGGTTGTCAAATAATAATATTTTAAAATTGCTCTGTAAGAAGTGTTCTGATTTGCCGAGTAGTGTCACGTTTTAAATGAGTGCATTTAATTTTGAGGCTACTGGAGGTAAATCGCCAATGTGATTTAATGAGCATTTTCGGTGAAATTCTTTATTATAGAGAGATGTTTCTCATAAGCATTCAACATAGGATCATAGGAAGATTCAAATAATGGCGTGACTTTATTGATTGCACATAATCTATCATCCGTTCGGTTCCGTTGTTCCGTTACTAAGTTTTGATTCGATTCTTTTTAAATTTATAAATATATTAAATTATGTGTCGAGTGTTATTTATGTAATAAAAGAAAAATCTCTTCTCTCATTGATTATAGTTATCGAAATGTGTCTCCTTACACTAAAAAATTGTTTTCACGTTAAACCCGTGTTAACATTTCGAGTTTTAATTTCAGCTAGATGCACCGAGCACTAATAACGAAATTCAAATAAGTAGACTTTGTTTTTAAAACATGCTAACTTGAAACAAGAGCTTTGATAAAATTCAAAAAAATATCTGCGGTATATCTTTATTGTTTCCAATGAAATGACGGTGCATGTCTGTCCACTAACCTTCACAATACAGTGCGATTAGTAAATATTCTAATTCACCAAAGTGTGTTACAGACACAAAAATTTTTGGTTTTAAAATTTGTGCGCATTTAAAAAACATATGCTGTATTATTACGACTTAGTCTAAAGTCTAAACTATAATACTGGAAGGCGCACCCGATCTTTTGGGGCGGAATATCGTGATTGGATTTATGGTTTTTAGTAACGATTAACGAGTTCTTTCCAGTGATACTAAAACTGCATGAATTGTCTTAAATTCTTGACAGAAAATATGGAATAATGGAATAGCGCTTTACAGTGTCAGTCACGTGATACCGTCATGGAGCATGCGATATATTTCTAGTACTGTATATCTGAGACTCATTTATTACGACCTGGCAAATTAAAACTTCGACCAATACTTTACCAACGTTAGATATACTCAACCGCAGCTTTCCCAAGATAATACTAGACTGTACTAAATGACTACTATGTGATAATGAAACTGAAACCAACAATCACTTTTAGCAATGTCCAGTGCTCTACTCAACTACTAATGACGCGTTCCTTTTCTTTCACCTCGCTTCGATTCTACAAGCGACCCTTCAGAGAGAAGCTGATAAACTTTCTATCTGCTTTCCAGATACTATCAAATATTCAAAAACATTTAAATGGGCCTTCAAACAACAGTCTATAACAATGGAAGCTATCCTACTAATGAGATTACGACCTATTTAGTATCTTCACAGCTCACTTCAATACGCACAAAAGTATTTCTATCATTTTATTACCTTTTCTACAGCGTTCCTTGATCGAAATTAAACCAAATTGTGGAAAACTCGATCCGTCGGATGAATATCACAAAACAACATTTCAAAGACTACAGACGCCTTAATCGTTCAAACTCACCGCGGACTTTTCGCCAAACGCCAACGCTCCATAACAGCATTCGTTTACTGCAACCCGTATTTCGACTATAGAAATTATAAAAATAGTACAGATCTTTTATTTATTCTTTTTTCCTCTTCTAACTTTCTACATAGTGGACTAGCATATCTAATTATACTAGTAGTTCTCTATAGATTATAGACACGCACCCTTTTATGTATAGTCACCTACCACTTGTATATTGTACTTCTAAAAGATTAGCTATCACTTCCCACCGATTTAATTTTCTTTTTCTTTTAAGAGTTTTTATAAGTTTTTTGGTGTTTATCGGTCGGGGATCCAGGATAGGTGGGACTAATCAAGTGAGGGTCCGCTCCCTTGGTTTCGCACCATGGGTTTAGACGGAGTTTTATAATGGAGTCCGCTTATGTTTATTCGTCAGAATTGTGTAGTGACTTTCATTGTAATTCTCCTGCTTTACATAAAATAAATAAATAAATACCTGAGACTCATTTATGATTAAAGCAATGAGTATACTGAATTTTTTAAATGAAAATTCGTTCCAATAAACTAGGATGCCAATAGGAACTAGGATGGATTTTTTGGTTATTAGCTGTCACTAGTTACGTATAAGTACTGGTGAAAGAACTGGTGATATATTTGCTATGTTCCTTGAGAATTCTAGCTTTGATCGTGGTTGGAGCATTAAACATACTTGAATCTTTGCTGAAAAAAAATATTGACGATACTTATAGTAATACCTTTGTGTGCTTTCTTCAAAGTTTTGGGCTGATTGATTATATTTCTTTATATCTGTCACTAAGAAAAATAAATTCCAGGAAAAAAATGTAATTCTTCACTAGTGAAATAACTAAAGTACAATTGCTTAAGCAACCACTCATAAATAAATAAAAAATAAAAAAAAAAGTAAAAAAGTTTGATTTTTCTTAAAAACTGATAGTGATACGATTACACCTATTTGAAAAGCATTCAATTATTCTAAAATTGTATTATTACCAAGATTTTTTCAAACTTTTTGCTTTACAAATACTTCATCCTTCATTGGTCATCAAGATCCTTCATCTAGCTCAAAATTGCTCTGAGTCATAGCAGATAGTAATGTTCCATTTTTTGGCGCTTTCTAGCTAAATATCGCAAGTACACTTGAAAAAAGGTTATTTACTTTATTTTGGTAACCAATCATGGTATCGGTCATATGATTTACCGATTGATCATTTGATCTGATAATCTTTTATTAAAAAAGATTTCTTTTTTTTAGGCTGTACTAGGCTACTAGCGTTAACTTGATTACACTCATTATTCTTAGTAAATCTAAGTTTGTATGAGTATAAAACTGTTCAATTTTTTACGAAATAAAGTCAAAATTACACTGAATTATTGAATATTATGATATAACTATTGGTGAAGATACTAACGTAAAAATATTTCATGCTTACATGAATATTTTGTTAACGTTCTCCATATTTACGATGAATTTTAGCTTTAGAGTACATAAGTAATTAAGTAATATAGGTATATTATGATAGTATTCTATCGTTGAATACCTTTCCCTACGCTATCTACTTTAGAAGTGACTTGTGATTTTTTATTATAAATACACTGTGTACAATTTGACTTGCTTTACCCGTCTACGCGTCTTGAACTTTGTGATTTTTATTATAATATTTTCTGTCTTGCTTTTGTCTCTATAAAATATTTTAACTAACATCCGTTTTTCTTCTAACTATTATCGTTATTCTATTTCGTCTTTCTTTTAGGTAATATTCATCTTCTAACTATTATTTTATTTTATATAATTTCTGCTATTGATGTTAATGTTAGTCGTGGCATTCTTATTTCTTATTTACAGGATCTCAAAACCATATCTCTATGAGGTTTCCTTCTGCGTCCCCGAGAATTAATTTTCTTCATTAACCACATCTCAAGTGAACTGGTGGGACTTAGTATAAATGCTTGGTTTTCTTTCTTTTAGATGAAATGAAAAATGTTGTTCCGATTAATCTGATTCTTTGAATGAAAGGGCGTGTTTCTTTTTCCTTTGCAAAGGTAGAATAACTTGTTGTCAAGGGTGCAAATTTTTGAACAAAAGAATTACTGGGTATGACCGTCTGGTAACCACTTCAGGCCCTCTACTTGAGTGTTCTATCTTTGTTGTTGGTAAAGGACTATCTAGTGGAGGAATAGATTATGTACCTCTTCGGCTTTATCCTAAGTGAGATTTTGCACAAAAACAAATATAGAAAAACTATTTTCTATTTTAGTTATTTAAATAGATTAACACTTTTTATTTTGGTTTTAATCTATCGTCAGCTTAATTTTTTTAACTTTCCTCTAATAATAGGTCAGGCTAGAATGTACTCGTCGCGAAAAAGATATGAAAAATTATTGGACTGATATAATTCAAGAATACAAAATAAATGTAATCTACCTATATGTTTAAGAATATATATACATATATGATACAATCCAACTTTTTATTAGGGTTTTCTGATTTTTGATTTCTATCTTTTCGACTAATTATTTCTCATAATTACTTTGGTATATATCATTGATTTAGCCCGAATGATATATTTCTTTTAGATATTAATTCTACTCCTTCATTTACTAACGCATCTTCCTAGTTGTTTTCAATCTTTTTCGTCTAGTTCTAGTTCTTTTTATGTAAACCTATCTATTGTTTTAATTAATTGTTTTTTTTAGTTACTATTTTTTTCTTTCCTTAATTTTAATTTTAATAGTTAAGATTTCGTGGTCTGATTTACTAATAGTGTTGTACGATTTTATCCAAAATCTCTCAATCCTGAATGATGTATTGCAATTACTCTAAGTACTTCTTAGTTCTTACATTAAAGTTATATGAATATCAATCAACTCGTGCTTTAGTAGCATTTGAATGAATTTATTTTCTTTTTTCTTATTACCTGGCACGTTAAAATCCCCATTACTATCATCTAAAGCTTTTTTTGTGCCTTTTAACGCATCATCACATGGCATGTATACGTTAATTATTAATGTTTTTTTTGTTCGCTGTCTTTTTTGAATATAATTTCGACAATCATTTGAGCGGAACTCAATTAAAATTAAATTATCTATGTACCTTTATTAATTATGGGTAACTTTTACAGGATCATGAAAGGAAAGGGGAAAAAACATTACATTTTTAAATAATTTTTTTTAATAAGCATATACAGTAGTTCTTCATAGCGATAATATCCGAATTGTTACTTATCATGCACATAACTATTAAATTACCAATAAAATTTTTAAACGAAAAATGTTATGACAAAGAGAAAAAAAATAGCATGTAGTTATAAAAAAATCAGATTGTATAAGAAATTGAAATTTTCTAAATTATTTAAAATTTTGTAATTTCGGTAAATAATAATAATTTACCTAATACGAAATCAAACTTGTTAGAACTCAGGTATAATCGGTGATCGCCGAGAAACATTTACAAAATGTTTACTAAAAAAAAAATTTTTTTTTTTTTTTTTACTATCAATCATCTTTCTCAATTTTTTTACCAATGACTTTATTAAATTTAATTCGCAATTTAAATAGATCATCCAATTTTAATCCTTTATTAACAAATTTTAAAAAACAATCATTTAATTCATTTAATGATTCTAAAAAATTATTGACAACTTTAAGTGCAAGTCACATTTCAATTAAAGAAGCAATTGATACTCTTAGCGAATCTTCACCTAAAGAATGTGATGTTTGTTTAGTATTTGTATCAAGAACTTATGAATTAAAAGATATTGAAATTATTCCTCAATATCTTTATTCAAAATTTAAACCAAAATTTTTAGGAGGATGCGTTGTTGATAAAATTTATAATAATAATAATAATAATGGACATGGTATTTCACTATTATTGGGAAATTGGAAAAATTTTAGTGGATTTTGTACAAATATTAAAGGACCAAAACATCAATTTAAATCAAATTCTGTTGGTAGATGGAAAAGTCTTGATGATATTAAAAATGATAATGAATCATTTGATTTATTTGATATTAATAAATTTAAATCTATTTCAAGTGTTCCTAATGACTTTGATTTACCTGAAGAATTAAAAATTTTAAAAAATAAGAATATAAAGTAATTTTATTTTATTTTTTTCTTTTTTTAAATAAATATTTTTCATTAAAATGAATTTTAATTATTTAGCCCGGACTTGATTTTCTTGGTTTCTGATTCCGAGCCATATCAATTCTTGGAAAGTTTGGATCATCATTTTCCTACAAGTAAAAAGGTTTGTCCTTTTTCTAATCTTTTTTTTCTTATTAGTCTATATTACCTTGCTAATAATTTTTTTGTTAAATTAGATTGGAATAGTTGGGTAATTAAATTTCTTTAAAAAAATCATAATATACTTCTTACAAAACTAATGAATTTAATATAATAAAATATTAGGACATCAACTCCTTTCTTAACAGGTCAACCTTTTAGTTTATTTCATAATAATAATATATTTTCTAGAGGTACAATAGGAGTAGCATTAACAGCTGAATCACCAAATGAATTCAAAAATCAATTTCAAATTGAACATCCTTCATTAAGTACCATTGGAGACCCATTAAAAATTACAAGGTATTTTTATTTTAGAAATAAAGAATTTTTTAAAAAATTTTTTTTTTTTACCTAAAAATATATTTATATTATATTTTTTATTCAAGTTGTCGTGGAAATGTAATCCTGAAACTTGATGGAACAAATCCAACTAAATTACTTCTTGATAAATTACATTTCGTTGATGATAAAAAATTTTTGTCAAAAGAAACTGAATTATATATTGGATTATATAATTCCGATAATAAAGAGAATCAATTGGATGTAATTTATTCATTTTTATTATGTATCTATTTATTTATATTACATAAAAAAAAAAAATAAGAATTTATATTATATATTTCCTATAATTATATAGGAATCTACTTTAATAGTCTATAAAATATCAAGTGGAGATCCTGTAAAAGGAAATTTGGCCGTTGATACTATGATGGATCTTAAGGAAGGTCAATTCGTTAAGGTAATCAATCTTATAATAAGATATATATAATATATGTATATATATGACAAATATTAACAAATCTTTATTTATTTCAGTTATTTTATAAAAAAAACGAACCTGATACAACCTTACTACAAAATAAATTAAAAGATCAAGATGGTAAAATAATTTTTTAAAAATCCTTAAAAATATTTAAAATACGATTTATTATTAAAATAAATTCATTCATTTAATAATAGATGAAGTACAAATTATATTAACAATGACAGACCAAGACACTATGGATTCAACATCTTTATTAAGGTTAAATAATAATAATAATATTTTCGGTGCTACAAGTGAAAATGGAATTATAATTGGTAAAGGTAAGAATGAAAATACATGGGTTTGTAATGTACCTTATTCAACTGCTAGTTTATTACTTTCTAAATGAAAAATAATATGAGATATTTACAAAATGATATAAGAAATTTTTTCTTTAAAAATCTGAAATAAATGAAATTATATTACAAATATATTTTTTGGGGGTCTATTGTTGCGAAAAAAAAAAGTTTTATTAAGAAAAATTCCAAATGAGTACTCACGCTGAAAATAAAGTTGTGAAAGATAGCCGGAATCGGTTATAGTCGCGAAAATTTTACTCATAGCTAAGGTTGACGCCTCAACTGTTTTTTAAATAGTTGCGAAATTACGGCTATATAATAAAACTTAGAGTTGCGGTTGCGTTGCGAGTTGCGAGTTGCGATTAGT
The DNA here is from genome assembly GCA_003833135.1 of Oehlia diaphana. Taxonomy (NCBI): domain Eukaryota; kingdom Fungi; phylum Glomeromycota; class Glomeromycetes; order Glomerales; family Glomeraceae; genus Oehlia; species Oehlia diaphana. The sequence goes on from QZLH01000015.1 coordinate 177,627, forward strand.
AAGGCCTAGTTGCGCCGTCATATTTACAGTCATAACTGAAACTCATTAACGCTTATCACACTTGTTAGGCGCGAACTTGATTGTCATAATAGTGTTTTAGAAAATTTCGAAATTTCCTAGACTAGAATTTGAGGTTTATTTTTTTTTAAATAAAAAGCTGGAATAGTAGAATTTCTTTAATATAAATGAATGAATTTCAACTGTAATCAAGATATATAGTCAGACCTCAACTCGATATAACGATAAATTTTTATTTTCTCACTATATGATTTCCATATGGGTCGAGTTTGGCTGTATCTTACTATCTTTTACAAGCAATAAATATATTTAAACTGTACATAACTACATATGAACAAATTCCGCTTTTTCAATTGACATTTGTAGATTTCTGTCAATTTTCATCGTCATATGGAATTTGATAATCTAAAACAAGAAAAAAACTTATAGAAGCAAATAATTAATGTCATACGATAGTTTGAAGACAATTATGTTCATGTAAGAGTATACCGACAATTGAAATCAACTTCTCTTTCACCACAGTAATGATTTGTTATATATATATAATATATATATCGATTCAATTGAACTAGGAACCTTATTAAAGTGGAGGAACTTTTGGTTAGTCAAGCACATGTAGGATTTTATTAGAATTTCAAAAAAGAACAACAGCAAGTTGATAAAAATTCTTGCTGAAAAAAATCCTTTGAAGTGAACATCGATTTAACTGAGCGAGAAAAAGAGCTATGACCATTCCTAATGGTCAAGAAAAATCGCAAAATAATAGATACCTTCGGGAAATTGCACACATTATTACCCTAAACATAACTTGTAAGGATATTCCTAGATATCTAATAATTATTTAAAAACAAAAATAGAATTGCTTTATATTTCAAAAATTGAGTACATACAACTTAGTCCCAACAACTAAATTTGATGAATTCAAATTACTATTACCCAATCAAAAAAATGATATAAAGTATAATTAATTATCAGTTATCCTCATAAGTTCATGCAGATTTTACATAATTGTTATTTAGGTCGGTTATCTCATATTACTATGTATTAGCATAATAATAAAATTCTTGTTTACTATAAAAATTGCATGAACGGTCCCGTCAAACCGATAATATTATTATTGGATGATTAAAATATATAATAGTCTAATGCGGCACTACGTGCCGCTATTGGACTATTATTTAGTTTAATCGTCCAATAATATATAATTATACAATAATACAACAGATTAAACTTTAAATAAAATACGTTTTTAATTTTCTGTAAAATGTTTAAATAGTTTACTTTAACACTGTGTAAATCTGGTCAAAACTACTTTCATTTGATTATCAGATCTGGCTAGAATTGTTTTTTATTTTTATAATATAGACAAGAACAGGGATTGGTCGTTACAAAAGTATTACAAATACCGGACTAAACTAAACCTAAACAAGTTGTATTCCAACCCCACCATATGGGAGTCGTCTCGCCTAACTTAAGGCGTAACCACGCGAAAGAAATTGCCAGGAGGCTAGAATTATGTATAAGTCTGGTCAAGAATTAAGATATGTATCACGTGATAAAATGAAGTTTCCCAAGTTTTTTTATATACATTAATAAATATTTTATTTGTGATAAACGAATATTATACATATTTATACATAATCGTATATACTGTATGGATACATAAGAATTATTCTTTTCTCTCAACTTGAAAATTTCATAATCTTAGATTTTTAATCTATCATCATTCATAATTCTTTATACTTATACTCTCTGATAAATAATAGTAAATCTTAACTAAATCCCACATCAAACTACTATGGCAAAGTCTGGATTTTTTATTCTACCAAGAATATTTATTATCAATATTTCCATCAGGTTTGAATGAAAATATAAAACTTTTAGTCGTGATTATTATTGCTGTCTCCTGATTCATTTCCGTCAATCCAACGTGATATACGTTTGATTTTCTGATTATTGATTATCTTAGAAACGGTTTTTATACGAGGTTGAACAACTACAGGAGGCTTTGCTAGAGTATTCTTTCCTAGTAAAATAAGGAAAAAAATTAAAAGTTAATTATGACAGAAATTAAGACGTAAAAAAAAAAAGAGAAAGAAATAATACGTTGTAATCCAGGTGGCTGTTTTCCCATACTATGTCGTCGCTTGAGCCAATTTTGATTTTTTTCTTTCATTTCACGAGGTGGAAGTGCATCAGGAGGTGGTGAAGTCTTTTTCGTAAGATAATATTCTTCTAATTGTTCCACTAATTTTTCTGGTAATACATCTTTGTAAGGGCGAACACAATTATAATAATCCTCTGAAGTTATTGCAAAAAATCTAATATATGGAATAAAATCTTTTATTCGTTCTTCAAATTTAGTTGTATCAGATGAATTCCACTTTTGAAGATCTCTATCAATAGGAGGTTCTTGTTCATGTACCCATGTAACTAAACAATACCATATTTCAAATTCTGGAAGTGATATATCATCACGTTTAATTAAATTTAATAAAATTGTCTTTTTTAAAGTAGGAAATAAATCTGATATAAATATTAATTCTGGATCTTTTTCAATAATTCCTTCACAATAAGTTTGTAATTTTTTACGACTTTCATGGTATAAAGTAGTTTGATATACTCTAATTAAATTGATTTCGATCCAATAAGATTTTTTTTCAATAAAAAATTTTTGAAGATAATCGACCATATCAATAAGTTTTAAATTATCGGCGGCGATGAATAAATCAAACATGACATTATCATCTTCTTGTAATGAAAACTTCCCAGTATAAATATATCTAATAAAAAATAAATAAATAAATCTTAGTTTTTAATTTCGATCATTGAAATAAACAAATGATCATTATAAATTAACTCACTTTAGGCATGATGTGAATACGTTTGAATTAATATTAGAAATTTCTAAAGTCAATTTTTTACTAAACATATTCACCATTTTTTTAGCGAGTTCATTATTTATAAGATTACGAAAATATTCAGATCTAAGTTTTAATATTACTGAATGAGCTTTAAAATTTTTTTGTTTAACTTTAATTATAACGTTATAATCATTATTATTATCCTTCTCAAGATTCTTGTAAAGGTTCTTTAAATCCCTTAATAAAGAAGGTTTTAAATCCACAATATCCACAATATCCACAATATCATCAGACATCTTTTTATAAATAAAAAAAAACCAATTATAGATAATAGTAAGTTTGAAACAAACGATATTTTTTTTTTTTTTTTAGAAAAAATTGGCTAGAAAAAAAAAATTTCGGAAAAAAAAACATTGACCAGGAAAAAGAAAGCATTAACATTCATGTTTTCACTATATTTATACTATTATTCGTGTTACAGCATATTTTTATTATTATTCCGGATTCATGAAAGATAATGAAATGTCTGATTTTGTATTAAAAGCTCATGCAATATAATCAAGAATAGAAAGAATAGAAATATATATAACATACTATAAAATATATATAACATATTGTATAGTATGTGACGTAACTGACACATGTTCTAAGAGATGCCTATCATTTTTACCGTGTAATTTTTTATATGCTTCGTTATGTGCCGTTTCAAAAGCTAAATTTTGAGTTTTTGCTTCTGTCATTTCAAATGTTATTTGGGTTTCTTGAAAGTAATTAATAAAGATAAGCATTCCAGCCAATTTAGGACAGAAAAGTTTTAAAACTTATAAATTTACGCACAAAATAATTTTTAGATTATAAAACAAATTTTCGCCTCAGAACTTACCACTAATACTGTTTTTTGCCTCTTTTGTATTTATATTAACAAAATTCATAAATAGTGACTTCATTCGCGTTTTCAAATCATCGACCACTAATCCAAATCAGGTCTAATCTTCAGGTGTACACCTTCCACATAAACTTAGCATGTTTTTCCATGGACTTAACGGATTATAAGGATTTGTAGAACATAAAATACAAAAAATATACGATTTTTTTATTTATATAATAAATTTACAAATTATTAATATTAAATACGCGAATTCTAAAATTTTAAAATTATAAACTAAACGAACGTTAAATTTAGGCCGTCTTAATATTTTTTTCTAATTTGAAAAACTTCATATCTTTCAATTGTAAATGTATCACAATCCATAATTCTTCTTTGATAATGAACATGTTTATACTCTCCAGTAAATAATAGTAAATCTAAACCAAATCCTATATTACTATTACTATCACCGTCAAAAATTGCAGCATTCTGATCGTTTATTCTACTAAAAATAATATCATCAATTCCTTCCCTACTGTCAGACTTGAATGAAAATATAAAACTTTCAGTTGATCCAATCCATTTATTTGAACTAGTCCAAGAATGTGGATTATATCCACCAATAATATCATTTGTATTATCAATTCTTGCTAAAATTAGTGTTGGACCTTTATTATCACATAAATCATGAAATTTTATTTGTGTCGTACTATCCCAAGTTCCCTTCGCTAATAAAACGAAATCATTATTAATATTTCCTGATTCAACTCTGTCAATCCAATGTGATATACGTCTCATTTGCCGGATATTAATTATATTAGAAATGGGTTTTACATGAATACTAGGAGGTCGATTAACAATAGGAACCTTTGCTAGAATATGACTTCGACTTCCTAGTAAAATAAGGAAAATTTTAAAAATTATGACGGAAATTAATATGTGAAAAAAAAAAGAAAAAGAAATAAATAATACGTTGTAATCTCGGTTCAGCAGGAGTAGTAGGTTCGGTAGGTGACCGCATAGAATAAGTTGAAATTTTTCTTCTCAGTCTACGAGGTGTACGAGGTCGAAGCGCATTAGGAGGTGGAGAAGCATCTCTCACAAGATAAAATCTTTCTAACTGGTCCACTAATTTCTGTGGTAATATTTCTTTATAAGGACGAACATAACTATAATAATTATCTGAAGATATTGTAAAAAATCTAATATGTGGAATAAAATCTCTTATTCGTTCTTCAAAATCGATTATATTAGATGGATTCCAATTTTGAGTGTCTCTATTAATAGGAGGTTCTTGTTCATGTACCCATTTGATTAATTGACGCCATATTTTAATTTCAGTAAGAAATTCATCATCACGTTTAATTAAATCCAATAAAATTGAACTTTTTAAAGTATGAAATGAATCTGAAAGAAATATAAATTTAGGATTTTGGTCAATAATTTGTTTACAATGAACTTGTAATTCATTGAAACTTATACTATTTAAAGAAATTTGATAAACCCGAATTAAATTAATTTCGATCCATTCAGTTTTATTTTCAATAAAATAATTTTGAAGATAATCGACCATATCAATAAGTTTTAATTTTTCGGCCGCGATGAATAAATCAAATAAAAAATCATTATCTCCTTGTAATGAAAATTCCCCAGTATAAATATATCTAATTAAAATAAAATTAAATTAAATTTAAAAATTTCGAAATATTTGATTATTAAATAAAATGATAAAAATTGACTCACTTTAAACATGATGAGAATACTTCTGAATTCATATCAGAAATTTCTAAAGTGATTTTTTTATTAAACATATTCGCCATTCTTTTAATCTCATTATTTATTAGATTACGAAAATATTCAGATCTAAGTTTTAATATTACTGAATGAGCTTTAAAACTTTTTTGTTCTACCTTAATTGTAACATTATAATCATTGTTATTATCTTTCTCAAGATTCTTGTAAAGATTCTTTAAATCCTTTAATAAAGTAGGTTTTAACTCCACGATATCCATAGACATTTTTTTTTTATAAATAAATAAATAAATAAATAAATAATAGTAATAGATTGTTTCGTTAGAATGAATTATATTTTTTTTTAGAATAAAAAAAAACCGACTAAAATATATATGACATCCGTTATTATTTATATTGTTTGATGATCGTGTTACACATGTTTTCATTCCGGAGTTCGGAATTTATGAAAGAAAAAGCCTGATTTTGTAAAACTACTATTACTTAATTGACTCGTTCATTTGAAATTAATCTGTAAATCATGTTTTCACAACATAATCAAGAATAGAAATTTATGAATTAAAAATAAACGATGAGATAATCGAATAATAATAAGATTATACTTGATAATAAATAATAAATATAAAAAGTATATTTAAATCGCGTTATAATTTCTAATCCAAATTCAGGTTTAATCTTCAAGTGTATAATCATTCTATATGGAATCTTTTCATAGGTAAAAATGTTTATTCATACTATTTTGTAAATCCACGGATTTTTACGGAGATATTCGGGAAAAAATTAATACGATTTTTTACATTTTATGATTTTACGATTTTTTGTTTTTTTATTTATCGTTAATAAATACGATTTTACGATTTTTTAATTTTTTTTAATTTTAAATTTTAAATTTTTTATTTTTTATTTTTTATTTTTTTTTATTTAAACGTTAATAAATTTAATAAATTTGATAAATTTGATACAAAAATATTAATTTGACGCTCTTCAAATAATTAAATAATCTTATCAATCTGAAAAACTTCATAATCAGTAATTTTAAAATCTTCATAATCTAAAATTCTATTTTTATAATTTTTCTGATTATATTCTCCACTAAATAATTGTAAATCAGAACTGAACCCAATATCATAACCATTATCACCATCCCAAATAGCAGCTGATGGATTTGTTATTCTACTAAGAATAATATCATTATTATTTTCATCCTTAGATTTGAATGAAAATATAAAACTCTCGGAAGTTTCTATCCATTGATTTGAACCAGTCCATGGACTTGGATTATATCCACCAATAATATCATTTGTTTTATCAATTGTTGCTATAACTAGGGTTGGTCCTTTATTATCACATAATGAATGAAATATTGCACGTCCCATACCATCCCTACTTCCCCTCGCTAATAATTTTAAATCTATTTTTGATTTTAATTTATTATTCTCATTAAATTCATTATATCCATAAATCCAATGTAATATATGTTTAATTTGAATTTTATCTATTAATATAGTATCAACAAATTTACGTGGTGGAAGTGCATCATAAGGAGGTGGAGTTTTTTTTAAATAAAATACTTCTAATTTTTCTATCAAATTTTTTGGTAATATTTTTCTAAAAGTACGAACATCATCAGAATATTCATCTGAAGTAATAGAAAAAAATCTTATATGTGGTATAAAATCTTTTCCACGACGTTCAAATTCTTTAAAATCTGAATCGTTCCAATTATTAATAACAACATTCATTGAAGGTTTTTGTCCAATAATCCATTTAACCAAACCACGCCATATTTTAATCTCTTTTATAGGTAAATCTTCCCATTTAATTATATTTATTAAATTTCTTTTCTCTAAAGTTGTAAGATTTTCTGATTCAAATAATAATATAGGTTCTTGTTTAATAAGATTTTCGCAATATGATGTTAAGATTTTAAAATTTTGAATTTTTAAAGAAGTTTGATAAATTCTAATTAAATTTTGTTCGATCCAAAAAGATTTTTTTTTAATAAGATAATCTTGAAGATAATCGACCATATCAATAAGACTCAAAATATTGGCTCCAATAACTAAATCAAAAATTGATTCATTATCATCATATTCTTTTAATGAAATATCTCCTGTATAAATATAACTAATAATAATAATAATAATAAAAGATATCATTAATTAGAAAGAATAATTATTTTTTAAAAAAATATATATATATAAAATATCTCACTTTAAACATGTTTTAAATATATCTGGAGACATATTAGAAATTTCAATGGTAATATTTTTTTTAAATATCGGTTGTAATCTAACATTTTCAATTAGATTACGAAGATATTCTGACCTTGCTTTTAATAAAAAAGAATGTGCTTTAAAATAATTTCTCTTAACTTTAAGTATTACATCACAATCTTCATCATTATCAATTATTTCAATCCTCTTATAAAGACTTTCAATATCTCTAAATAAAGATGATGTTAGATCTACAGTCAATTCCATTCCTATATGTTTTTAAATAATTTAAAATAATAATTTTCTTTTTTTTTTTTTTTTTTAAAAAAAAAAAAAAAAAAAACCAATTAAAAAAAAAAATAAATTTAAAAAAAAATAATTTTTTTTTTTTTTTTTTAGAAAAAATTGGCTAGAAAAAAAAAATTTCGGAAAAAAAAACATTGACCAGGAAAAAGA
>QZLH01000015.1:194634-210234 GCA_003833135.1 Oehlia diaphana
GTGAAATGGGTGAAAGTTTATCCCGCGCGTGAGATGTAAAAAACGGGTTTTTTTATTATCGTTAATATCCCCGAATTTTATTAGTAACGCAGTGCCGATTTTAGACGGATTGGCAATTAAAGGAAAAACTCAAGCATTATTACAATTAATGTTATTAAACGGATACAGGATGATCAAGACGTAAAAGACAGATGATACTTATCTGATATAGAGTCCTTCGCTACGCTCCGGACTAATAATGATAACGGTCTTCCCAACCAACTCAGCACCGCAATGGCTAAAAAAACACAAAATTAAACAAAATATAGAAGAAATATTAGGTCTTACTAAAGGAACTTTCATAAATGATCAATTCACTCATTCTGGAGCTTAGCTCAAATAAATGGAAGTCATGATGAAATTTTAAAGGATTAATTAGTGCATAATATTGGCAATAGTTATGGAATAACATAATTAATGTTAAAGTCAGAATTTACTAAAATAAAGCACATGCAATTAATATTCACTTCATGTTTATTATCATTCATATTATTTTCCATTACTTTAATAATGTCTTTTGCATGTTAATACATAACAACACTTTAATAAAGCAATGCAAAAAGTTATTGGTATTCGAAGGGATGATGGAGAATTAAATTAATTATATAATTACTTTCATGCATATTACATTTTAAAATATAATGGTCAGGAAATAATCAAAGTTCAAAGAGGGAATGGTGCAATTGTTGCATGCCTGCATGTAAATACTTCCTGGAATTAATTGCTTATGATTTAGAATATTTTGAATCATAACAAAATAAAGAAAAGTAAAATACACATCAATCATATACATTTCCCATAATATTTTAAATAACATCATCATTAATCCATTTTTCTAGTACCTATTACATAAGTAAAACTTCCTGAAAATTTTTAATTTTGCAATATGCACCATTTTTATAGACAAGTATTTGTATGTAACTCATCTATTGCATTAATGGATTGTGACATTATAAAATAATTTCTATATTGCTACATAATTTTTCTTACTCCAAATCTAATAATATACCTAAAAACTAATTGTTTACAGATATTCAACTTATTTCAAATATTTATTCTAATATTATACTTCTGTTTTATTTGCTAGCCGCGTTGGCAAATAAAATTATAACCTTTTTTATCTAAAAAAATATCTTTTAATATTATATTATATAAAAAAAACTATTAAAAAGATATTAAAAAGTGTATAGTTAACTCTCTATAAATACATTACTTATAAATGCATTCCCTTCTTAAATGCACACTTTGATTCAGTCCTAAGTATATATGACCTTCCTATAAAAAATTTTTATCCAGATATTTCCATTATTACTCCATGTCTTCTGTAAAAATTCTATGAAAATGATACATTCACAGATATTCGTATTAGCAAGATAAAAATTTCCATGATTTAAGGCTATTAATTCCATAAAAATAATATATTCACAGAAAAAACATGGAAAGATAAAACACGAATCAGATTTTTTATAGGGCCTCTAATTATTTACTCTTTATAAATGTAAATCTTTTGCAATCGTATACTTTTATTTAGTCCTAAGAGGGTGCATTTATAGAGAGTTAACTGTAATATTAAAATAATAATTATTCTTTAAATCCTGATTCTTTATTTATTAAAAATTTTCTATTTTATTAAAATCCAGTATATTTGAATAATCATTTTTATATTCTTTAATTAATAATAATTTTTAATAATTAATGCAAAATGCAAATTTTATAATTTTTGGTCCTTATTGATTTCAATACATTAATATTTTAAAAATTAAGTTTTTCTTAATTAAATTTATAAGAATCTTTAAGGAATTATTTTTACTTTTAAGAATTTTTGATAAAGATTTACTCTTAAAGATTTATAAATTTTTAAAGATCCTTAAAGGATTTTATAACTAATTTAAAAATTTTAAAAATTTTTTTTATTTATAAAAAATCTTTAAGAATTCTAATTTTTCAAAACATTACTAATGCACTTAATTTTTAGCTATTATCATTATTTAAACTGTAGTATTTTCAGTATAATTTAATATTAATTAATAATTTTTACAAAAATATTAATATCTTTTTTCTTTGTATTAATATTATTAAAAAATACTTTACTAAAAATGGTTAATTTTTTGAAATGATTTTGTAATAATTTTAATATACTACAAAAATACATTTAATACATCAAAATGTTTTTATTATACTTTTGTCATTATTTTGTAATTATATTGTATTTAAGTCTATAAAAATAACTCAAAATAATATCACAATAATTTTTTAATATTTTTACTATTATTTTATTATTATAATATAATTAACTTTGATATTATTTTAATATGTTAATCTCAAAAATACCTCAAAAATATATTGATATATTTGAAAATTTTACAAAATAATTGCACAATTATTTTGAAAGCCACTGTATTTAGGTCTATAAAAATATTTCAAAAAATTGGCTATTTTTAGTAAAGTATTTGTATTTTATATTTATATTTTTCCATTTTTTTAATAAATATTATTTATTTTAAATAAAAATTAATAAAGTTAGAAAAATTTTTAGAATATTTAAATATTATAAATATAAATAATTTTTTTTTTTCTTTTGTAAGATAATGCAATTCATTGAGTTTATTAGTTATATGAAAGTATAAAAGTTTCTGCTATATGCATAATTAATCTATTAAAACTCTAAACCAGTTCTCTATTTTATAGATTGCTCCTGTATTCTATCATTACCAATCTATATTCTTCTACTTTACAGAAATTTAACATTTTTAATCAATATAGAATCGATATTGTTAAGTTTATTTTAACGGTATAATTTTGATATCATTTTGATATCATTTCAATATCAATTTAATATTAATGTAATATTGAAATAAAGTATTATCATTTTGATATTATATCAATATTAAATTAATATTGAAATGATATTAAAATGATAATTAAAATGATATTGAAATGATATCTTTAAATTAAACTTAAATATGTTATTTCGATATCATTTCTATTATCATTTTAATATCATTTTAATATTAATTTAATATCAATATGATATTGAAATAATAATACTTTATTTCAATATCACATCAATATTAAATCGATATTAAAATGATATCAAAATAATATCAAAATAATATCGCTTGAAAATTTAAAGATTCTGTAAAGTATAATAGCTATCAGATTATATAGGATCATTATTATCATCATATAACTTCAGTATATATTTCACTACCCTTTAAACAAAAAGAAGATTTATATGTATATTTATACATTTTGATATCATTATATTGTTTTTACTTTAAGTGATCATCATTATTGGCCAGAATTATCAATTTTTACTGATATCATATTTTTTTAATGCTAGTCAATTATTATAATTTCAGTCACCAATAATCATTATTTCTAGTGATAATTAAAAAAATTCTTATTATATATCTTCTAAATTATCCTATTTTTTTCTTTAATAAACTGATTAATATATTGTCTTATTTTCTTAAATAAATATAAATAATTATTAATATTATCAATAAATTTAATATTAAAATAATTTTATACTATATATTTTTATATATTTTTCTGCAGTTCATTTATTTTTAATAAATTTATAAATGCACTATAATAAAAAAAAGAAAATTATTAATAAATTGTTTATAATTCTGAAAGAATTTGAAAAAATAAAATTTATTTGATTATAAAATTCTAAAGAGTTAAAATTATAATATATTTTATTTATAATATCATTATATTTAAGATCATTAATAAGTATTTGTGAAATAAAAATTTTATAGTCTTTGATTTTATTAAAGCAACTGATAATCTTTTTACAATTAGATTAGAATAAAGCATGTTCTTAAAATTAGATGAATAAAGGTTTGATTGTATATATATTTAAAGCTAGTAAAAAATTTTATATTATACATATTAGCTGATTAGAAAAGTATCACATAATTTTATATACTAATAACAATAAATAATCCATTAGTTATATAATGAACCTATCAACTGAGCTTAAATATTAATTGGCTTGATTTTTCCAATTAGCTAATATGATTTATATAAAAAATTATATTTTAGAATACTAATTTCTTCAAGTAAGAAAAAAAAATTCAATTTATTAGCATCTATTAATAAAATAAGTATTATTATATAAATTGTATTATTTTGATATATCTATACTATACCAATCTATTATATATAAATTAAAAAAAATTATGGTCACAATGAAAAATTAATAAAACTTTTAAAATATACATGCCACCCAAATTATTTTGGGATGTCATAATTATAATTTGGGATGCCATAATTTATTCAGTTTATATATAATTTACTATGTAAAGTGCCAAAATAATTTGGAATGCCATAATTGAATTTGGGATTTTACTTATAATTATGGCAGCCCAAAATAATTTGGGTGGCATGTATATTTTAAAGTAGGCCTAAAATGCAAAAACTTTAATTTTTATTATAAAATATAATATATATTTTTCAATATCATTATTTAGAAGTTGTATAAAAATATTAATTATATGTTTATTAAATGTAAAACTATAAATTATTTACAATATATATCAATTACTTATAAAATTATTTATTCTGTTTTTGTTAAAGATAGTATTATATCTGAAATGTTATTAATTGAAAATTAATCTTCTGATTTTAAATATAAGCAAATCTTTTTTACCTTTTTAATAATACTAAAAATTTTATTATATTATACTATATTATTAAAAATAATTAAAAAAAACTGAAGTTGCAAAATAGATATTTAATAAAATATATAAAGATATATCTTCAAACAAAGTATCTTTTTTAAGGTTATAAGACTATATGGAACTTTTAACTATATTATTTTTATTCAATATTTACATATTTTATATACAAATAATATTCAAAGATTGATATTATAATATATAACATATATTTTGCTATGAATAATAAATTATTTTAATTAATTGTGTAATAACTCATATAATATAATAATTACTTTCATACAACATTTTATATACAAAGATATTTTTACCTCTTTGATCAATTCTTTTGCAAATTTCACCTTTTTTAAAAGTCTATTTAACTAATTCTTTATTTTTATAAATAATTTGTATTTATATAAGATTGGGTTTGAATTTTGTAGATCTTTATCAATATATATTTTTACATAAAATATTTTACATTATCAATATAAAAAATTATATTTATTTATATTCAGAAAATTTTTTTGGATTCTTCTCTAATTAAATTTTTGTATATTATTAATGTTAAAAACATTTTTTTACAGCTAAAATAATAAAAAAAAGGATTTAAGAAATATTAAGTTAATTTAAATATTAAATAATTTATAGTAATCTTACTAGTATACATAGATTTTTTCATATATCAAAAATAATCATCAATTAGAGAAGCAAAAATATGTCAATTTAACTAGTATTCTTTAAAATTCTTATTTAAAAGATTCCAAGAAGTTTCAAAAAATAATGATCTATAATCAACTTACCTTATAATAAATTTTGATTTAATGCATTTTTCAATATAATAGTACTAATTTTAATTATATATAAAAAATTCTTATTATACTGAATTTACTAATTAAATATTTGTATATTATTTAATGAATTAAATAATTCTTTTAATACTAAATTTTTTTACACTAAATTTTTTAATATAATTAGGGTTCTGCATATGCAATTCAAAATAACTCGCATAGACTTGCATAATATAAATAATACAATTAAAAGTATTGTAAAAATAAAGGTGGGTATACCCTACTATATAAATAGTACTTTAAAATTGACTTAGAACTCAACTTGACTTGATTTATGAGAAACACTAATGAATATATTTGTGATATAAACTTTTATTATAAAAGATAATTTTATATAAATTTTCTTCAAATGTAGTAATTTCACACTTCTATATAAATAAAAATATTCATATTTTACATCTTTTACTTCACCTTATTACAAAATGTTAAAGCCTAAAAATAACTTAATGAAGTTTTTAGAAATATAAGTTTTTTTATATAACACACTAAAGTTGCCTGTTGAAACTAAAAAAAAAATTCTGAAAGGTTTTAGTCAATCAAATCAAATACTAAAATTATACTAAAATTTAGTCTTAATTTTGACCAAAATTAAAATTTAGCTGAAATTATAATATTAGTCACATGACATTATACCAATTTTCTGAAAGAAAATTTTGTTTCCCAGTAAAATTCAGTTTCATAAAAATTACACAAAATTTTTAAAAAAGAATATTTTAATGTTGATCATTTTTCTGGCCAAAATTACATTCTAAAAATGCCAGAATTATAACAATAATTTCAGTTGATTTCAGACTTTTGACAATAATTTTGGCATTATAAATTTTGGCAAATTTATTTTTGATTGCTTAAACTTTTAGCTACAAAAAAATTTTGGCCTTAATCTAAATTACTTAATTTTAGTAAGCAACCTTAAATACAAAAGAAAAAAATATACTTAAGAAAAATTTTTACATTTTTTTAAAATAAAAGAAACTAGTTAATGAATATGAAGAAATAATTAGTGATATTTTAAAGGTAAAAGATTACTAGTTTGTAGTAAATCTTAACTTATATCAAGCTTATTTAAGATATAAAAAAAAACTTTTTTTTGCTATTATTGAAAAGTTTGATCAGATGAATGGGTAAATAATTTTAAAAAATGACATAATCTTAAGCAATACATATATATAAGAAAGCGGTAAGTGTTTCACTTTAGAATCTTGATGTAATGCATAAATATTTGCATTAGATTCTGAAAAATTATAATCCTAAAGATATTTTTAATTGTAATAAAATAAGTTTTTTTTAAAGATGTAGCCAGTATGTAGTCTAATCATATTATATCTAATGATTCAGTTACTGAAAAAAATAATCAAAAGATTTTATAACTGTTTTATTAACTTGCAATACAACTGAAAATAAAAAGTTACAACTATTACTTATACATAAATATGAAAATTCTTAAGCTTTTAAAAATATTAATAAGAATATTCTTTTAATAAATTATTACTAAAACTTAAAGAGTTGAATATAAGTGTTAATCAAGAATGAATATCTTAAAAAGCTTAATACAAGAATAAAAAATAAAACTAGAATATTATTTTTTTTATTAGTAATTGCCAATCTATTTACAATATAAAACTACAAATCTCATAAATATAAAATTGAATTTCTTTCTCCATACTACCTATTTATTTATATATAGATACCTAAACCTCTAAAACTATTTTCTAAACTTTCAAGTTTTTAATAAAGTTTCAGTTTAAGTATATTTCAATATTTAGTTTTAGTATATACTATCCCTAAATGATTTCAGGTAGTTTTAATTTTGATATTCATGTTTATACTTATTTTCAGTTATTTGACCAAAGGAATTATCAAACAAATTTAAAGTAAATAATATTTGCATTATTTTTTATATTTTAATGATTAAAATTAATTTTTTTTTAAATATTTGCTAATTTGCATTCAGAGTGAAATCACTTAAGGGAAATTTCATTCAGATGATTTTACTTATGAATAATTTATTAAATTTATTAAATTTAATTAATGTAAATTTTAATATTTCTTACTTCATATAAGTCATTTGTAAATTTTTTAAAATTTTTGATTAGCAAAATTTTTTTTAATACTTAAAAATATTTTTACACTTAAAGTTTATATTAATTTATTAATTTTTAATAGATTACATAATTTATTGAAATGATAAAAAATGAGTTACAAAAAGGATAAAAAAAATAAAAGAAATGAAAAAAATTAAGTGAGAATGAAAAAAATAAAAAAAATAAAGAGAAGATAAGATAGAGTAAATAAAAAATAAAAAATAAAAATAATAAAAGGTAATGTAAAAGAACAAAAAGATAAAGTAGGAATGGAATAAAAATAAAAGGAATAAAGGGTAGTGTAAAGGAATGAGAAAGATAAATGGGAATGAAAAAAAAAAACAAAAAAAAAGTGAAAATAATAAAAAATGAAAAGAACAAAAAGAAAATAAAAATAATGGAAAAATGAAGGAAAAGAAAAATAAAAAAAGCAAAAGAAATAAAAAGACAAAAAGAGAGCAAAAAAAATGGAGAAGAGATGAAAATAAGAAAAAACGAAAATAAAATAAACAGAAAAATCAAATAAAAACTAAACCTATAAAATAAAAGAAAAAATAAAGTTAGTAGAGAATAGAAATTATATATAATAATTAAACAAAACAAAAAATAAAATCATACTTTAATATTTGCAGAGAAGAGCTAAGATTTAAAAAGGATAAAATACAAAATATAAGAAATGAAATATAAAAATAAAATAAAAAATAAAAAGAAATGGCCATGTAGTGCTATACATACTTTAATTGCAAAATTAAAAGAGTTAAAGGACCTAAAAAATAAAATAAAGTTAGTAGAAAACAAAATGCAAAAAGCAAAAATAAAATAAAAAGAAAAAAAACACACCTTAAGTGCTAAAAAAACCTAAAGAAAAAAAAATTATCTGATTATGTTTAAAAAAAATAACATTAAGAAATGATTAACATATATACAAATTTAATAATAAGGTGGGGTAAATTATTAGGTTAAATCACTCTAGGTGAAAATAATTAAAATCACTCTAAGTGTAAATTAGTTATATTCTTTTTTTTTTATCTTTAAATATTATATTAAAAGTTATTATTGTATAATAAAATTAAGACTTTTGATAATTATAATTAGTATGATATTAAACTTATTAAAATTAATATTAAAAAGTATATCAAATATATTGCATATACTTGAAATAATATTATGCAATTCATAATTGAAAATTGCTAATTAAAAGCAAATATTTTATCTAAAAATAAAGTTAATGAAATTGATATAGAATTTAATACTAAAATTTTGATTATATAAAAGAATTGAAAAAATTTTAAGATTTAATTGATGAACTTGATCTTGAAAATCCTCTCACTACTGATGAATTTGTTTAATATAACAATTTTAGATTATAACAGAAATGATCTTTGAATTTTATAATAAGTATTTGAAAAGGAAGTTTTAAAGCAATAGTTTATTTCTGTAAGATAAACAAATCTTGATAATTTTATTAAAATGACTTAATTTTTTCTATAATACATAATATAATACGTATAATAAATAATAAATACTAATATAATATTTTATATAATTTTATAGTTTAATTATTTTTTATTTAATAAATCTTAATATAATACAATATATATGTATATTGAAGTTCACTATCTGTTATATTATATCAAATAATTCATTATAGTATTATCAAATTTTTTTATAACAAAGATCAAATTAGTTTAAATACTAATTTTATTATAAGGTGAACCAACTGTAAATAATAAAACTAATTTATTGTACCTAGTTTTAATATAATAAAGCAAAAAAATAAGAACTAATTAAATAAGATATTTAACTCTGTTATTAAACTGGTGTATCCAATACATATTATAATATTTACTAAGAAAATATGTTTCACTAGATAAGATGAATAAAAGTAGAAGTTTATTCTATAAGTTATTATAGGTATTATTTTAAAATATAATAAGGAAGTGGTAAGATTATAAAAAAAAGAAATTACTATATATATAATGACAAATTCTTAAAAATCCATATTTTCAATTAGTTTATTGATATATTTGGTTGTATTATTTATAACAAACTTCCAATAGTAATTGTATTAATATTGCAGTCTTTTTATTAAGTTTTTATTTGTAGTGTTAATTATATTTGAGCAAATGGATTTCTTAGATTAATAAAGTTAATTAATAATATAATAATACAAATAATATGTTAACTTTAACAAACACATTTTATTAGTGTATAAAATCTGAAAAATTATATACAGTCACCCCTCTCTACAGTGAACCTCAATATAGCAAATAACACAATATAACGGATCATACAATGTGGTACCGATTTTAAATATGAAAAAAATCTTGATATAACGAAGTTTACTATTTATTTACTGTATAATGTAGTATGAAGTAAAGTGTGTGAATTTCTTATATAAAAATGCCTCTTGATATAACGGATTTTTTTTATAACGAATTTTTTTCAGTTATAACAAAAAATTTCTATAGTTTATAATTGAATGTAATTATTAATAAATATTGATGCATTATGACATTAAATATCACCCCTGTTTTATATTTAAATTATGGATCAGGATTGTATCAGGATTGTATCAGGATTAATAATTCTGGCTATTTTATTTAATATTTAGGCAGAATTACATTAATTTACATTAATTCAGTTGTATTAGGATTCGATGTGAATTGTTATTAATTTATATTTATCATGGGGGTAAGGACACTCCTAAATATATCATTAATAATTTATTTATTATATAGTCAGTTATTGTTAAACAGCATTCCTACAAAAAAAAGGAATTATAATAAACATTTTTATATAGAACACTTCAGGAAGCATTCCCTATAATAAAAAAATAAAAAAAGAACATTAGTAAATGTTCTTAAACGAAATTAAAAGAAAAAATCGAGTTTTCCACTTACTTCTTGTCTCAAGCGTCCATTTTGAAGTCCAGGAAGTTCTCTATAATAAAAAAAGAACATTAGTAAATATTCTTAAATAAAAAAAATTGAGTTCCCACTTACTTCTCGTCTCAAGCGTCCATTTTGAAGTCCAGGAAGTTCCCTATAATAAAAAAATAAAAAAAGAACATTTGTAAATGTTTTTAAATGAAATTAATAGAAAAAATAGAGTTCCCCACTTACTTCTTGTCTCAAGCGTCCATTTTAAAGTCCCTATAATAAAAAAAATAAAAAAGAACATTAGTAAATGTTCTTAAACGAAATTAATAAAAAAAATCGAGTTTCCCACTTACTTCTTGTCTCAAGCGTCCATTTCGAAGTCCAGGAAGTTCCCTACAATAAGAAAAATAAAAAAAGAACATTAGTAAATATTCTTAAACGAAATTAATAAAAAAAACCCCCTAGTTCCCATTTACTTCTCATTCTAGGCATCTATTTTGAAGTTTAGAAAGCACCCCTATAAAAAAAAGATTAAAAAAAAATGTTAAATTATCGGTAATCAGATCAACAAGTCACATGATCTGTATAACTGATATTCCTATACTGAAGAATTTGTTATAGTGTTAACGAAGTTGCTTATAATGAAGCCCTGATCGGCTGAAACCTAGGGTTCATTATATCGAGAGGGACTATATGTGGAATGATCTGGTGCGTGATTCTCCTTGCTCAGATGTGAAAAATAATTTTGAGAAGGATTAGTATTCCTCTATTTGTTAAATCCAACAGTCACATTCCTAATTTCTTATTGGCGTTAAACATTCTTCACAGAGTGATATAGCCAATTCATTTTTTAATCTATTTAGCTGACTCTTGGTAGACAGCGTGAGGTTTTGATAGTTTTCATTGAATTGTTCAACAGTAATTTCTTCATTATGCATATCTTGCTCATCTTGCACAAAATAATAGCATTCGAATTCTTCCATATATCTTTCACTTGGTTCAGTGAATAATCTTCACATATTGCTATCTATTGGTCCTAATATTATTATTGGTTGTGGAATTGTCAATACCGTTAATAAATTTACTAATGCAGTTGCCAACTCCTTTTCTCCTTGGAAGTTGTCGATAATTTCTGAATATATCTCAAATATCAAATTTTTGGTTGAAAGTATTGAATATTTTAGTTCTAACGATAATAATAAGTTTTGGTACAGTTCATCATTAGGGATACTATCATATATATCCACAATTTCTTCTAATCCTGCTACTATCATGCTTGCTTCGTCAAAGTTTGAATTCAAGGCTGCTTCAGATGTGATTTCTAGACAGCCAATTACTTCTTTTATCCATCTAGCTGTAGTATATTCTTGATAGTTAAATGATCCTATGAATGACATTTCATTTTGTATAGATAGAATGTTTCTTCAATTTGTGTTATAATGTATGATTTTCATGGCCCGCTACTACTCTGTGGCCTTCGGGTTTTATTTTTATTAGCTATGAATATGCGCGGCTCTTTGGTTAACTATGAGTGTGCAGTTATTTTGTGGCTTGGACTTTGTATGCTTATAGAGTTGTGTTTTCCTATGTGTCAGGGTGTGGATTGCTGTTTGTCCTTCGGCCTCACATGCCCTTTGTTCAGCCTTTGGCCTCACGGGCACGTTTTGCAATCTACTTGCTGACAGGCTGAAAACTAGCTGGATTGGCTTTTTAGGTATTTACTTATATATCAGAGATGTAGATTGCTTAGTTTGGCCTTTGGCCTCACATGCCCTTTGTTCAGCCTTTGGCTTTACGGGCACGTTTTGCAATCTATTTGCTGACAGAGCTGAAAACTAGCTGAATTGGCTTTTTAGGTATTTACTTATATATCAGAGGTATGGATTGCTTAGTTCGGCCTTTGGCCTCACACGCCCTTTGTTTGGCCTTTAGCCTTACGGGCACGTTTTGCAATCTACTTGCTGACTGAATTGTAAACTAGCTGGGTTGGCTTTCTGAGTGGATTGGGTAGTAATATTCATAGTTTGAGATAGGTGCTAAATTTGGGTTTAAGTGCATTGTAGCCCTCTTTATTTTTTGTGTGCTTGGTGCTGTTAGGTAATTTCAAACTGCTTTAGATTACCTTGTATTTTCATGGTTGAATTCGACTTTGGAGTACTACTAGGCAATTTATCTGTATCCTATTAAATCACTTTTTAGAGTGATTCTAGCATGCCTTTTTCTTATTGCATGCTATATGCCCTCGAGACGACGCTATAAGGCTATAAACCTTACACACCTTTTTACTATCCTAGCGGCTATTGAAAGTTAAGGATAATAGCATAGGGAAGTGTGCCTGATTTTATTAGCAGGATTGGCTTACTGAGTAGATTGGAGAGTTGGAAGCAAAGGTTAGCTTTTATGGTTAAATTTAGCTTTGTGGGCGGATTGGAGGGTATTTTGGCTTTATAGTAAGGTGGGCTTAAATGGCTGATTAGTGGGTACTATAGGAAACTTAATGGTATTAAAGGCTGTATGGCCAAAAGAGGGCAAAATGGCGGGTGAGCCAGAACTGGTAAATATATACTACTTGCATAACATAAGCCATTATCTATCCAATAATCATTTTACTCTGATTCATCCATTTCAACACAAACATCTGAAAATATAGCTTGTCCATGATAATTAGGTGATGCACAAATAACAACCTTATAATTATAATCTAAATAAACAAATTCAAATACTTCAATTTGAATTGTTTCATTTTCAATTTCTTGTAAAGTCCATTCTTCAACATCTTGAAAGTAATCATAAATACAAGATTTGAGATTTTTAAAGCCACGCATCCATAAATTATTTAAATTTTGCATATTTTTTAATTGATCTACAACTTGATTAATTGTATGTTGTGTCATCTGTTTAGTAAATTTTTTTGATGTAATTCCACAATAATTACTATTATTATTATAAGACAATAATTGAAATTTTGATAAAGCTGTAAAGATATTTTGACGACATACCTTAAAAAATATAATAATATTAAATATTTAATTACAATTATAATATAATAATATCAAAATATTACTTACAATAGCTTGCATTTGGATGTTTACATAACGTTTATTTGTCATACAATATGGCTGCTTAACATTAGTTTTGTGTAACAGTTCATATGTTTCACTTGTAAAACCATTAACAGGCCCCAAATTGACGAATTGATGGTATCAAATGAAAACACCAGTTATGTAACTTGGGTAGATTTAAATTTGATAGGGAGAATTGTGACATGAGTTTAATAAATAAATCACTCCATGTAATAATTGATTTCTATATCAATAAATATTATTATTATTCGTTTTATTTTTAAAAATTAGATAGTATTAAATAATATTAAATTTACCTCAAATTCGCAAAGATCAAATTCAGTATATTCTTGTTGTCGACTCCATGTATACATATCAATCCATAGTGAATAAAGATTACACAAATCTTTATTTAAACTTTTATCTGATATTAAATCATCTAAGACAAATAACATTACTTTCATTAAATCACGATATTCAGATGCAGTTAAACGATTAAGTCTTTCAAATCCCTTTCTGAAAATTTTAAGACTTGGATAATGAGGAATTTGTGAAAGACGCTCTTCAAGAATTTTTATTGGACCACTACCATACTTTGAATTCAATAAATCAACTGTAAATCGTAACTGGTATTGAAAAAGTTCAAGGTCTGCATGATGCATACGATCTACTACACACATAGTATAAACATTAAAATATCTATAATGTGTAAAATTTAATTACAAATATATATATAACAAAAGCAAGTTTAAAAATAATTAATTATAATAAAATTATATCTATATTTTTATTACTTAATTTATTAAATTCATTATATAATTACTTACGGTCTCTTCCATAAAGCATTTCTTATATAATGTACTGAAATTTGCTTGCTATTACCATAACGCAAAGCATCTTTAATATTATGTTCATTACGAATAATAATATCTTCTTGTTTGATATGAACATTATTCATTGCATTACGATCAATTAAACAGAAGTGACATGGATGTAAAGAATTTGGTGATCTATAAATAGTACACATAGCGCATGCTTCAGGCCAATCTGCAATTATTAATGTCAAATATAGATAGAACCACTTGAGATTACCATTGACATATAAATGGATACCAGTATTACTTATAACTCTTAGTGGTCGCAAAATCATTGCAAGTGCACAGTGAAAAAGGTTACGTGATGCTGAGTGAAACTGGGCTGATTGTTTTTCTGATAAACTATGATACTCAAGACTGGGAATATATCCAAGCAAAATTTTTGCATCAGTCTTATTACAATGAGCTAAAGGAATATTGCCAAGTGTCATAAATATCAGATATTGTGATGTCTTGCCTAAATGATCACATAGGGTTGCATCTGCATACAGGATGATTGGCATAACATGTGCTCCAATCGGAAGATTCTTTTCTACATTTTTCCACCAATCAGAATCATACATATCTGTGTATTGACGCTAATTAGAATTCTTTTAATTGCAAATTAAAAATTAAAAAAAAAATTAGTATCAGCAATCATCAAAAATATTTCAAAAAAATTATATTTCAAAAAAATTATATTTACGCTGTCAACAGATGGCTTGTATTCAAATATAAAATCCTCAGTTAAACTTTTATTCATTAAAATTTGATGTATACCATCAAGTACTGTTCTATATTCAAAAATATATTCTTCTCCTTGGTATTCAAAGATTTTTTCTTTTCGCCATTTGAAGCCTGGAAGCTGTAAATTTTCTACAAATTCTCATCCAACTTGCGATGTTGATGGTAATGGTTTATCATCACAATTTGAATATTTGTTAAAGAATCGTATAAAAGCATTAGCAAGTGGATCTTGTATGCGAAATTTTGTTATCATATGCATAAATTCCGCAAATTCTTCAGATGGAAATTCTTGATACACATCATTAGGATCATTTGGAATTCCAGTAAATAAAGCACTATATTCATTATAATCATCAGCATTAACATCTGTTGTAAATGACAGATCAGATGTCACAGATTCTTCATCGCTGTTTTGGG